>WIGO01000093.1:0-135702 GCA_014235945.1 Colletotrichum plurivorum
CTGGCCTAGCGGAATGCTGTTGTGTCGCCCCACAGATACATGAACAGGGGGTAAAACTTTGGCCTGATACCGTAGTATCTGCCTTCTGCGGTATCTTATCTACGACCCCAGGGGAACGATAACCGATACAGGAACAGACAACACAGGGCCGGCCGGATTCGGAAGGGGATCCACGAAAGCTGCCTCCTTATTCCGGACAGTTGACAGCGAAGAGTCAAGACCTGGACACGCGGCGGAGAGTCTGGGGTTTCGCGAGTTTCTTTGGAGCTCGGGATTGACGGTAAGGATCAGCGTAAGGGACTGCGCGGTATCGGGGAACCGATCAAGTGGAAGCAACCTCTAGATTACA
Organism: Colletotrichum plurivorum; assembly: GCA_014235945.1. Classification (NCBI taxonomy): domain Eukaryota; kingdom Fungi; phylum Ascomycota; class Sordariomycetes; order Glomerellales; family Glomerellaceae; genus Colletotrichum; species Colletotrichum plurivorum. The sequence goes on from WIGO01000093.1 coordinate 350, forward strand.
CTTCTACCCGCCTGCAGGTCAAAAGGAGTGCAGCGACGACCAGCCAATCAGACGCAAGCCAGGCAAGCTGGTGAAACAGAATCCCAAGGAATCTGGTCGAGAGGTTGTGTGAAGTAAACAGGACCAAGTACATCTCACCCACACCACTCCCGTCACAGTAGGAAAATGGCCGTGCGTCATTGCAATACGGCACTGTACTTTGCTAGGCACTTGCCTTACTCGATGCGACTCTTCGCCAGACGGTGGCGGAAGTGTCTAACGGGGAAGGTGGCACGGTGAGTGGTGACTTTACGCTAGACGTTGGGAAACGGTGACGGTAATGAGCCGAGCCAGGACCCCACAGGCCAGACAATACATAATACTAATGGATTGAATCTCCAACGGACGCTGCTCAACTGCAACTGGTGCTGCAGCCTCCAACTCGCCCCGGCTACCTCGTCCATTAGGTACCATGCCACTGTTCCTGTGCTGGAGCTGAGCTCAGCCCATGGAGGCCCATGGAGCCTAGCCGTAGTGTAATCCGTACTGCTCTTGCCCGCCTACGAACCGCGGTTCCTATTGCCATCTTACACTAGACCCAGCTTCCGTAAGAATCAAGTTGCGTCGTGGCTAATCTGGAAGGCATTGAATGACACGGGACCACGGATGACGAAGTTCTCCAGCCGTGACCCAGAAGTCGATGGGCCGGTCGCCACTCTATCTTTGCTCTCGCAAGGAGAAGACTTTCAGGGACCCCTTTTCCGGGCCCTCATCACCACCCAACGACCCCTAACTTCGTCCGTGAAGAGGTGGGTCTAGGTACTCATGTGGTCGTGAGTCGAACGTGTCCTGGTCTGCCGAGTGCCGGGTCGCCGGGGTCGGCCGGCAGATCAACGTCTTTTGGGGGGAGGCGCGCTGCCCGCCTCAAGGCAGGTCAGGAAATAGGGAATGCGATGCGCCTTCGAATTCATCCCATCTAGGTCCGCCATCCGCAAACCGGGCGGTGTGGCGACGATGACCACAACTCCGACGTGTTCAACCCCAGACGGTCCCTTGCAGCCAGTCAGCACGCAGCGTCAACCCCAGTCCACCGGGCTGCCAACCACTCGATCATTTATGCAGCTTGCAGGGTGCTCCCGGGGTCTCCAGTGCCCTGCCATGGCAGTCGCCGCCAGTTACATGTCTCCTCCGAGGCTTGCAGGGTGCTCGAGATACTTTCGACCTGCCCGACATTAGCTTTCTGGAAGTTGTACACGTCTACACCGTAGCTATCTGCATTCGTCATAACTAACCACAGTGTCGCCCCATGCGAACAGAACTAGTTTCAGGGAATTGGGCACCCACCCTCCTCTGCGCACTTCTGTCTCGCTGTTTGTGTTTCTTTTTTTGTTTTTGCTTTTGTCGTCAGAAGTGTTGCCGTTGCTGCTGCAATGTACTCTACTCTCAGTAAGTACGGATACGGATACCGTGGACTGCATAACAACTACAGCGTAATACGGTGCCCCGCACGCCTGAGATGGCTTGTATGCCGAACCACCACAGTACCATGTATACACACTGTCCTCGTTTCCTCATTGTGCTCTCGACGGAAGCTACGGCAACACTGGTGGTATCACCCACCCAATGATTGCGTGTCTGGCCACGGCTTTCTTCCGTTCCATCTTGTCAGTCGTCGAACGCTCGTCGAGAGAACATCAGTTGCGGATGATGTCGCGCTCAACGGCTACTACGGATACTAGTCAGTCCCCGAATTGGATTTGAGACTCATGGGAGTCACCCGCCCCCGCGTACCCGACGATGAGTAACACGTACGTAGTGTACTCCGTCCGCAGAGCCCGGTTCGTGAATCGTCTAAGCGGGTACGGATATCTGTCCGATGTTCACCTGGGTCCCGCACACACAATGTGGACTCGCCTCATTGTCTCCTTTCTTCTCAACAGCATGTTTCCTCGCTGCCAGGTCCGAGGCAGGCAAGACCAAGCAGGGAATGGTGGTGTAATTAGAGCTCTGAGGAGGCCGTGTATACGGAGTGTACGAACACGCTACCTACGTATCCATACCCGAGTAGTAGTAAAAAGCAGGTTCCTCAGGTCCCAGTACTTGCAGTCCGACAACATTACCTTCGACGGAGTCACCCAACGACCGCGACGGGGACGGAGATGATGACGGAGAGTGAGGAGCGAGAAGGAAAGGGTGCCCTTGACGGCAGCGGAGCCGTGTCGAGACCGAAATATCCACCGTGCATTACCTAAGATATGTCACCTGGCCTGTCCGACTTACCTCTCTTACACACGGTGAATACTCTTGGCCCCTTCGTCAGTGCGTCAGCCAATGCTCTCTGCATCCGTTAGAATGCCTTCCCGTTATGTCACTGCCTGAGAGACAAGAAGACTGTGCACATCACACACACACACATAACCACACATGCCACATGTACACTAGGTAGTCAAAAAGTCACCCAAACGTTCGCAAGGCATGTTTTACATACACTGTACGTAGGTAATAGCGTCTAGGCAGACGACCTTAGACGCCCTTGTCGAGTGTGGTCAAACGGATACATAGTAATAAACGGAGGCAGGTGAGGGAAACAAAACGTCACGACAACATACAGTATAGGTAGTAGTACTCATCCAGGGACAGGAGGTGGGTCCGCAGTCGTGAGTCGTCGAGGTTAAGCTGGGCACGCACCCAGTTGTCTGTCGGTCTGTCAGTCTGCGTCTCGTTGCGTAGCATCGTGTCGTCTCGATACCGGTCCAGCCCCCAGCCCAGTCGTCCTGCAGGAGAGTGGCAGGAATCAACACGATCGAAGGACAAGGGAGGGGAGCGGAGCACCCAACACCAGAGAACTTCGAGGTTCGAAGGAGGGAGGCCACTGACAAGGCGGACGGGAAGCGCGTCTGCAGGATGCTTCTGCAAGTTGGTCAAGCGTGCGTCCGTCGTGCCACACATAGTGCCATTCTACCACCCCGGTCCCTCCCACCCTCTCCACCATTCCACGCAGTGCGCCATGCTCCAATGCCCATGCTCCATGCTCCATGCTCCGTGCCTCTGGACCTGGTGCCCAGCCCACTCACTGCCAGCTGCACTCCAGCCAGCCGGCACGTATCGTTTGCCCACCGCCTCTGTCGGGCCCTCTTCCTCTTCCTCTTCCCGCTTGTCGTTGGCGTTCCCGTGCCGTACCATACCTACCCAGTGGTACCCGTACGCGGGCCTTCCGGCATGCTGAGAGCCTGAGGTACTCGCCGTCTTTGCGGGCCTTGGTGTGTACGAAAGGTACCTTCCCCGGTGAGTGCTCCGTACCTTGCACATACGCTACATGCCTACCATACCCAGCATGTAGACAGGTAGACCAGATGATGATGAGCTGGTGCTGTTGTATGAGTCTACGTACCATAGTACCCGCCTGCACTAGTGTATCCATACCGTACCTGACCTGCTTGCAAGTTGCAAGTTGCCGCCCCTGTCTCCCCCGGCCGCACCGTCCTCGCCCGCTTCTCTCTCTCTCTCTTTCCCGTCTCTCGCGCCCGTCCGTCGCTCTTGCTCGCTCTCGTCCCATCCCATCCATCCATCCTTCCTACCTAATCCAAGCCCATCCATCCCCGTCCATCCTCGTCCATACACCTCCATCTTCTTCTTTCACTGTCTGTTGCTCACACACTCACACCTACGCACTCTTTCTCTCCTTGTCCTTCCCTGCACTGCCTACCCACCCTTTTCCTTCGTCGACCTTACTACTGACTGTCTCCCGCCCTCCTTCGCGCTACCTGCCTGCCTACCGTACAGCCTGTCCTGCCTGCACTTGCCTACTTTACTCTAATACTCCCCCTTCACCGTCTGTATCATTCTCTTGGTTCCATCCACCTCCCTCCTCTACCGCACCTCATCATCATCCCCCATCGTCGTCAACGGCCTCTCTTACTCTCCTTGCTTGCTGTCTTAGCCGCCTCGCCTCCCATCTTCCCGCCTTCCCACTCTCTTACCGACCTCCTCATACCCGCCCGCCATCAAACGTACTCGCAATCGACCGGCAATCATTCACAGCCCGCGAGTCATTACCGCAAGCAATCACGCAATTCGACGAACTCCGCCAAATACTTGACATTATATCGACCCGTCAATCGTCGACCGAAAGAGATAAGAGAAGAGAGGCCCATTGGACTTCGACTCCGACTCCACCACCCCTGGCCTTGGTATCATCGAACACATCCGTGTCCTTTGACTCACTCGCCCCCGCCTTCGTCATCCTCCCTACCTTGAGCTCCAAGCTACAACACCTCCCACCGTGAAATACGAGCCGGCCCCTCGACCTTCCTACTCGACTCGAACCACCCCTCGCATATATTCGGTCTTCCACCCAAGCTCTCGCCTAAACGCTCGAATGCTGCTGTAGCCAGCCCTGTTGCCGATACCGGTAGTCAGCTTGCTTGCAAGCCGTTACAAGACTTTTTGGACGAACCTACCCTCGGCCTTCATCGCCCTAGCGGCTTACGTGCCATCAAGAGTCGAACAAACTCGATACGCACCCGTCGCCTCCAGGTCTCGACTCGGATTCTTCGACTCCTCTTCGACAGGACTCGGCTCATTCGATTCTCAGAGCGAACCAGCTTCCGAAGCCAACTTTCGCCTACCACTTCCCCAACCTCTGGACATCATCCTCTGCTTTCTTTTCGGCAAATCTTGCTCTATTTCAATGTCCTCATAACGAAACTTCCTGTCTTTTAAGGACTATTCAGACGTCCAATCCGCTTTACGACCCGTCAACATCAACACCACAACAACAGACCTTCGCTTTCATTTGTCCGACAACAGCCGACTTCCAACCAAAAAAAAATACCCAATCAATGAGCCTCTGAAACGTGAACGAATAGGAGTTAGACACTGCGTTGCTTCCTGTTAGATTTGTCTTGCTACAACTGTACATTCTCCGCAACTACAACGCTCGCGCCTCCTCTACCTCACCTCCTTTACGACAACATCATCGACTCGCACCTCCCTTCCCAGCAACGAAACTACTCGACTCCTCTTTCCTCCTTTACAAACCATCACGGGAAAGTGAGGGGAAGCTTGCTTAACGGCTGTATTATCAATTTCTTCGCACCTCTTTTCTTCGTTTGGATACCCTTGTTCCAAAAACAACCTTCTCTCCTGATTCGACATGGCATGCCTGAGAGACAACTTTCAAAATGGCGTGTTGCTCGATGGTCGGTATCAGACCATCTCTCCACTCAATCACGGCTCCTTCGGCATGGTCTTCATGGCGAAGGACCTGCACACGAACGAAAACGTCGCCATCAAATGTTTGACTAAAAAGGCAGCTGCGGATGACTCTGGTCTTGACTTCGCCGTCGACGAGAAGTCCGAGGAGCTTGTTCTCCACAGCCGTCTCGGGTCGCACCCGAACATCGTCAATCTCATCCGATCATTCGAGACGGAGGCCCACGTATACATCGTTCTCGAGTTCTGCCCCCAGGGCGATTTGTACGAGGCCATCCGAAATGGCCACGGCCCTCTTGAGACGGAGCATGTTCGCCAGTTCATGCTGCAGCTCGTGGACGCGGTTGCCTACATCCATTCCAAGGGTGTCTTCCATCGAGACATCAAGCCGGAGAACATTTTCCTTACCAAGTCAGGTGAGATGAAGTTGGGCGACTTCGGCCTTGCCACCACCGAGAATTGGACGCTTGAGACCACCGTTGGCAGCGATCGATACATGGCCCCTGAGCAGTTTGATTCTGCTGGGGCTGGCTACTCGCCCGCTCAGGCCGACATTTGGGCCATCGGCATCTGCCTTCTCAACATTTTGTTCTCGCGCAATCCCTTCACCACCCCTACCGAGGCGGACCCCCTTTTCCTGGACTTTTCCCGAGACAAGCAGTCACTCTTCGACGTCTTCCCGTCCATGTCGCAAGATACTTATGAGGTCATCGTTCAATGCATGAACTTGGACCCGAAGAAAAGGTCGCTGATCGGTGCCCGCGCCGCCCTTCAGCGTGTCGTCAGCTTCACCACATCTGAAGAGGATGTGGACGACTTCTGCTCCGCCGACCGTCACGTCATGGCCAGTGCGAACCGCGAGCCTCTCCGAACACCTTCTATCCAGAGCCCGCAGGTCGATCAAGGAGCATTCCCCTGGGCCAAGGCGTTGCACGCAAGTCCTCCTCAGCCCATTCGCCAACTGAGCGCCATTCCCGATGATGAGAGCTACACTGAAGATCTATTCTCCAAGTCCGGGGAAACCCTAGACTGGTTTAGTTCCGCCCAGACGCCATCCATTTCATCCATGCTCAACTCGAGCCTGGGTGCTTCGATGAAGTCTCTACACATAGGCCGCCCGACCAAGGCGGCACCCCGACCCATCTCCAAGGTTTCGCCCATGGCTGGTTCCCTTCCCATCAACATGGCAAAGCCGCGAAGCAATCTGTCCTCAATGTCATTGGTTTTCGGTCGTAAGGATGCCGTTTCCAAGAGCTGGAGCGACATGTGGGATGAGGACGAGGAAGAGGAAGAGGCAGAACGCACAAGGCAGATGCAATCTTTGCAGCAACTCAACTCGAGGACTTGGAGCCACGACAGTAAGATGGACAATCTGGACGAGAGCGACACAGTTGACGCCACCCCCATCGCAAACACCCCGCAGCGTGCCCACTACGACAGTGTGAAGATTCACAGCGACATTGATGGTGATCTGGTCGCGGACGGTTTCTTCTTCCAAGATTCCTCTCCCCCGAAGGCGAGGGCCATGTTGCCCGCTCATCAGACGCCTTCTAAGCGAGAGCAGGTAGACAAATGGGCGGCGCTTGGCGAACGACGTCGTGCATACACCGGATCGTCGTACTCGCAGAAGGCCGGTGATTGGGGGAGACAGCAGCGCGCTATTGGCTTGGGATTCAATTCCTATATGTCGGGGCCTTGGGAGCATCACCCGAACAACATGAACAACAACCATCATCAGCACAAGTCGCCAAAGGAAAAGGTCAAAGAATGCCCCTGGAATAAGGGCAGAGAATGGAATTATTGGCGCCGGGAGAAGCGCACTGATCTCGCAGACGTTGAGTGGGTTGGTGGCTGGCAGGAAGCGCATTCCTAGGCCGGCTACCTCTTGTGGTTGGTTCACACCTGCGGGACTGTTCGCCTTGTCTCTTGGCTACCTGGTCATAAGGACAATTTGGCGAAATGGGACTCTTGGATGATGGAAACCAACTCGCTTTCTGTGTATTAGATATCTCCAGATTAATGAAAGAATACCAGAAGTTACCCACTCAAAAAACTCATAGCGGCGCTTCTCACCATCCAAAACCAAACGATCTTGAGTGTATGTGTCAGATTCAATCGCCGTGGCAAACTAAGTCTGCCGTCCTGCTGTTGCACTGACGTGACGTTATGTTCTATTGCGTCCACAAGACTGACTGGTCTTGAATAAAAGGCCGAGAATCTGAATATTTTCAGTTTTGAGTCGAGCAAATAACCCACACGTGGAATCAAGAAGCGACCGTCCTCGGCGAACTTGCAGCAGCAGCAGTGTCAATTCGACAGTCACCTTTCATCTGTTGCCAGGCCTCTTATTCTGTTTTGCTGGAGACCGGCCATGGGAGGAGGAGGCGGAAGTAGCCGCGAAAGTCATGGCTAAGTCGAGGCAGATTGGTAAATTTTGTTACCTTCAGAACACTTGCAAAAGGAAATCCGATACGACCAGAATGGACATACCCTCACGTCGCAAGAGGATGATGAAAAGTCACGTCAAATCGCGCTGGACAGCGTGGTTCAGCTCTTCGGAAGCGGTTGTTTCGTGCGCAGAAACCATCTGTTGAGTCGCGAATAGACGAATTTGACCTTGGTAAACGAGAGACCGGGTCCGTGTATTTGCAGAGAAGTTCGTGTGTGTGCTTCCAACCAAACGCCAACCAAACGATTCCGCAAGCAGCAAGCTATCCACAAGCACCACGAGCACAGTATTTATAACAAAAAAAGTATAACCCCGCAGCTTAATGCCGAACCATTCCAAAACTGACGAGTGACCACGCGCCAGCGACTTGGACACGAAATGAAGCAGCAACAGAAACCCGGAGACACTACATGCGGAAATAATATAACCGGTTTGCCACCAGCGCCATGCAATGACTCCAGGGCCGTTTGGACGCCAAAATGTATGTAGAAAAGGATCAAAGCCATTCCGTGGATTTACTCTGCGCCGATGAGGCTCTTGGGAAGGAACGCCCATACAGTCCCCACGACTGATAAGATGGTGGAAATGGTCATGAGAACATAACATAAGAGTCTTTCTCGCGCCGTGATTTCCTTGCTGAAGAGCTTGACGTAAAATGCAAGAGGAAGCCTTGCGGAGCGGTTAGACGATGGGTTCCTGGGAAGTGGGAAGATGCCGGGGCACAACTTACAACACGCAAATGGTGAAGCACAATGCACTGCCCATGAATGCCATAATACTATCGAACGCGGGGAACAGGATAGATATGACGAGAAATACGAAAATGGTGACCACGCGAATGGCGATCTTCATGATACCGCGGAAAGTAGCAGAACGACCGACCATGGCTTGATTGTCGGAGACGGCTTGTTGATGGATGCCGGTTAAAACCTCAAGAGTAGCGATGATGGGTCGCGCGTTGAGTGGGATCTTGGTCAATGGAATAATAGCGATGAAGATGCAAAGCAGAACGTTGAGGGCACGCGGATAGTCGCTCGTGCGGAGGATGTTGGCTGTGATCTCGTCCATCACATCATCGCCATACATCAGGAGGCCTACGACGGCTGTAAAGGCGTCTAGCAGATACTGTTCCGGGTCATTATCTGGTCAAGGAGAAAGTGGTTCTATCTCGAACGTACCACAGATGAAAAGACCGTCTTCACGGCCCTGGGATACTTGTGTGGGTGGCGCATGTCCCTGTAAATCTGTTCGGCACGTTAGAGGCTGGGAAATCTTGTCTCGGCGGCAAGTGAAACAAACGTTTGGAAAGACACTGTGGCCGCCCCAGGGGCTCATAAGCAGGCCAAAACTTAACGGCAGAGTGCCCCAGTTGGCCGGGAAAAGGTATGTAGTAGCCGGTTCAATGAGCGAGCCGGGCGTGGTTGGCTTGATGAGGCCATCGACTACCAGAATCAACACGACTGTGGAGCGGGGTGAGTCAGCGGTACATCTCGAGTGGGCGTGAAGAAGCAGGTCTTCCAACTTACTACTGAAGCAGCACAGAATACCGATGACACTGGTAAAGCTCAATAACCGCAGCGGCAGAAAGTTGAGGGGAACCATGATCACAGAGCAAATAATTTTCCATGTCGTGACACTGAGAAACCCGGGGAAAAGCAGCACCAGCGAATCGGCGAAGAGGACGATCAGAGCGACGCAAGCAGCCAGCAGCTCCAAAGTAAAGAGAATGCTGGTCGCGACACGCGCGTTGCGGCCATACGAGATGTATGCCAGGTCGGAGAATGTAATCAAGCTTGCGTCCAAATCCATGCACTTGGCCAGTAGCTTTGCCGTGTAAGCAGTTACGGCCGCGGAGCCAGCGAGAATGATCATGCCGCAAATCCAGCCAGCATACTTGATACCCATAGGCAAGCTCAAGAGACCAACACCAATCAGAACACTACCCTGGGTGTCAGAAACGGTCCGCGCCAACATTCACGGGAGCAGTGTTACGTACTTGATCGAATTAAAAATGGTTTGAGGCAACGTCGATTGGCCCTCCACAGTCAGAACAATTTTGCCGTCCTGCTCAACCTCCTTTACCAGAATAGGAGGATGCTCCCCATCCGGCACATTCCCGCCGGTCTCCTGCTGCTGGCGCCAGAGCTCACCAGCTTGTGCCATGGATGGTGCGTCACCGTCAGATATCGTTCCATAGGTCCGATACGAGCTGTAGCTGCCAAACAGAGGCGGGGTGGCTAGGTGCGGCGCAACCGCAAAGATGGACTGCGACGGCCGACGACCGCTGCCGAAACTCGATCTATAGGCGGCTCCTGACATCTCAGCCTCGACGGCTTTGCGTTCCCTCTCGCGGAAATCAGTCGAGGACGAGGTGTCGATCGTCGACGAGCCATTCTGGTTCGAAGAGCTTGGCCCGTTCTCGGGCGTGGCCTCGAGGTGTTGCCTCAGCAGGGAGGTTCTCGGATGCGACTCGGGCTCGACATGACTGCGGGAGTACTCGAGCGCTTCGGCGGACGAGGAGGCGATCGGAGCCTGGTCGGGGGCGAAAACAAAGGATGGCCGCTGAGGAATAACTTCAGCGAAGCCTGCCGCACGCGCCCAACTGCGAGTGAAGGAGCGAATGCTGTTGACGCCACCGAGATCGGTAATGGCAGCAAGATGCCGGGTTACTGAAGATCTGGACGCAGTCGTTAGCGGGGTGTCAGTTGCACTCGAGCAGCAACGCGAGCACCAAGAGGCGCAGAAATGATGGAGACGAACCGTCGTCGACGGCGAAGGCCATTGTGACTGCTGCCGTAGAAGTTTTCATCGTCTTCCCCAAGGAGAGACTGGTCTTCAGCGACAGCATTGGAGTCGATGCTCACGGAGCGCTGGGGTGAGGCGCCCCGTTCGTACTCGTCCCACGTCGAAGGGTTTCGCGAGGCCATGGAAAGAGCGCGACAACAGAACGAAAAACTGAGGTGCAAAAGAGGTTGAGAAACGGCCGCGCGCGGTCGCGAATTGGGATTTTGTTTTCGTATCGGTGCGGGCGATACTAGATGTTAAGTGGTAAGTAATCCGGCACACGACGGTTTTACGCAATTGGCAAGCCGTGTATCGATAGTTCGCAAATCTGCCTCTACCTCTTTAGCTCGAAGCAGTAGAACCCCTGGGCGATTCAGGTGGAGACGGTCGCGGGAGATTGAGGTGGTGCTAGCTAGCGTTGTGGGCGTCGAAAGCCAGGCTGTCGCAGGTAGCGGGTGGTGTTCCAACTGGTTGCTCCACGTTGGGTGGATATGAAGCCGAACAACAGAGATAACGGTTCAAGTTACGTTGCGCGATGAGGAAAGTGGAGGACTCGAAGTCGCGTGCGTTTATGCGGCGGAAGAAGAGGGGTGTGGACGAGGACAGCGAAAAAAGTCGAGAGAATCGACAGAAAACATGAAAGTGCTCGGAAGCCGAGGAATCCCGTGCGTCTAGGAAACCACGTCCCTGCCAGCGGTCGATACAGTTGGAGATACAACAGACACGAGACATATTAGGTATAGAACACTTCCACAGACTATAGCATTCCTGTACACTACATCACCTAGCACTAGTTCGTGCTTGATGATCTTCGCAGCTCAGTCATGAGCATTACCTTAAGGATCTACACTAATCACGTAGGGCGAAGCAGAGAAGACGAAGCTGAAACGTAATATGGATTCAAAGATAGCTGAGGTCAAGAGACGGGAAAGTCGAGGAAGCACCCGTGGGGTCGTGGCCAAGCGTAGCCAGCTACATAGTAGGGGTATCTATCTGGGCTTGGTTATTATGACGCCGTCTGCATCGTCAAAAGTTGGCTGTTATCGCTGCGGCATCTGTGGTTGGACAATGCCGTCTGTCGGCGCCGCAAGTTGCAGGGCTTTTGCAGCGGCCAGCGGAACTCGTCCCACCCTGTTGCAGGCTAACCGCACCACCGTTGGGTGTCGCTGGTCGCACCGTCTCCCCGTGCTTCGCTCCCCGTCTTCAAGCCTCGGGTACGGCTTATATGTAGTCGCGCCGGTCGCTGCGGCGAGTCCGTTCACTAATACTACTTCATGACGCGAATCACGTGCCTGAGCCTACCGCAGTTGGGCGGATCAAATCCAATCCGACCGACCACAGGTCACGGGGCGAGAAACGCGTAGTCCCTTCAAGATCCAGATCTACCTATACTACTAGGTAGTAATACCTGCCAACCTATCTGACAATAGATAGTGGCTGATGCTAGAAAAAGATCAAGGAGAAAAATAAAAAACCTGACGCGACCTGATCGCCCAGCACCGCTTGTGTTTCTGCTCACCATGCACGGGCCCTTCGTTTTCTTTGTCTCGGGAACTTCTCCAAACCACCGCCGCCCAAGGCACCACTTTTTTCATCCCAAGGATTATTACCCATCTTGAGACCCTGTCAACTGTCAACGCTAAATCGCGAACAGCGTAAAAGCTCCTCTCGCCGCTCGGTGACAGTGCAATGTCGGCCGGCCTAAAGCACATACGCATCTCACAATAAGAGAGGGGGAAACAAGAAAAACAGGAGGCAAGAGAGATCGGAAGCGAGGACGAAATCTGTTGGTACTGCTGCCCTGTCCGCGGCGCTGATCCCGACCGACGTAGTTTTTGGCAGCACGAACGAAACCCCTCCCCAGCTCAACATAGCTCAACCTCGTTAAGCCAAAGGTTTGTTCGCCCACTTGAGTCTCACAAGAGAAGGGGGAATTTTATGCTCGGCAAGGTTGTTGTGACGGCCGTGAAATGAGGCCGCACTCCGACACATTGCCCGGTGGTCAGGACGAGATAATCACGAACGATCTTGTTCCACTTCTCCACATCCTTGACGCCTTCAACCACCGCCACAAGAATCAACATCGCGTTGCTCGCTGGTGGAATCAGTTCAGCCTCTTGCGCCGCTCGACCAAGAGGCTTCACGATGCTCTCGCCCGTCGCCTTCGCTTCCGCAGCGCCCAGAACGCGGGTCTGAAAAAACTCAAGTCGCAGCACCAGAAGCCGTCCAAAGCAAGAAGTGCCTTGGACCTTGACATTGCCGCAAGTGTAAATGCACTTCTCGATACGACTATTCCAACGTCTTTTCTGTGAGTAAAGCCGCCTCCGCTTGCCGCTGTTTACTCGCATGCTAATTTTGGTGGTCCGAAGAGCCTTCACACAGCTGACTGCAGATAACCAGCATGCCGCCCTGGGCTTGGTTCTTCTTGGTGTGCTGGCCAGTATCAACAACGCAGTTGCGCCTCTGGTACCTGGACGGCCTCAGAATGACGCTGCCGACGTCCCAGCTGTCTCGTCCGTCGCAGCCCCAATAGCTACGCCGTTGGGGGGAAACAAGCAGCCTGACATTGTGGACCTCGGAGTCGCCATCTCGCGAGACGAGCTCCGTGAAGCCGCCGCATCCAAGACTGGTCGTCGTGAGGAACCTATCAACGAGAGTAGAAGTCCCCCGAAGCGCAAGCTGGCATCCCTCCCCGATGACGCCGTACCCCCCGAAACCAAGAAGTCGAAGCAGAAATCGAGCAAGAAAAAGTCGAGAAAGGGCGATGAGTTTTCAGACTTGTTCAGCTCACTCATGTAGATCTGGGTAGAGAACGTTAACAATAAGATCCGATACTTCAATTCTTTCATTAACGACGGCTATTTGCAACGAGACTCCGACTTGCCCCTGCCCATGCGCCCCCACCGACCTGTCCATCTGTTTGACTAAGGATATCCCAAGGTAGCGATAAGGACAACAATGTTCGCCTCCTATCCCCAACAGATCTTCCCAATCGATACCGGCAACTGGTGTACATGTTTATCGATGACTAGTCACTTAACCCACCGTCTCCTAGCCACGGTGCATATGGCTTTCACTGAACACTTCGGTAGGACCAGATACGGGCCCGCATATCTCCGGAACCAGTGGCAAAGTAGCCTCCAGTCGGGCTCGGCGCGACTGAGATGACAGAGTTCTTGTGGCCCTGGAGCATCAACTGCGTCGCTCCGGTGCGAGGATCCCAGAACTGAACGCCGCGATCCTTGGAACCAGACATGACCCAGGCCGCATCGGGCGTAAGAGCGACGGAGAGTACAAAGTCCTGCAGATGTTAGCAAGCCGCGCTACGGTCAGGGAAGAGGGTTTATGCCTCACCCTGTGACCCTCGAAAGTCTTGACGCATCTACCACCCTTGGGTCCTGGGTTGGGCAAGCCGCGGGGTGTGCTAAGCTCCCACATCTTGATCGTCTTATCCAGACTGCCGCTGACGAGGTCTCTTCCGTTGGGAGAGAACGCGACGCTGTACACGCTGTCTTTGTGCCCGTCTGGGCCCTCAAGACGCTCCAGCAGGTATCCCTGGTGAATGTCCCAAACGCGGACGCTCTTATCGAGAGAGCCTGCCGCCACATACTTAGTGTCGGGAGAGATGGCAACGGTGGTGACACCATCCTCGATGGTGAGAGTCAGGGTGTTGGTGCCTTGCTCGATATCCCAGAGACGGACGGTTCTGTCTCCGCTGCCGGATGCAATCGTGCGTCCATCACGAGCAAAATCCAAGGAGTAGATGTCTTGCTCGTGACCGGAGAAGGTATTGCGGATCTGGCGAGATTGAATGTCCCAAACCTAGGAGTACTCCGAGTCAGATCTGAAGTAGCAAAAGGGATGAAATGCATGACAACGTACCCTAATCAACTTATCCTCGGCACCAGTGGCAAGGTACTTGCCATCCGGGCTGAAGCAGACGCTGCGAATGTATAGGTCGCCCGTGATATCGACGCTATCATCCTGAAGCACGCATATCTTCTCACCTGTCTGAACGTCATAGATCTGGGCCGATCGGTTGCAGCCAGTGGCCACGTACTTGCCGTCATGGCTGAAGCGCACGCAACAGACCACACTTTCGTGAGCAAGAGTATGCACCAGGTCTACATCCAGCATGCGAGGGACGTGCTGGTTGAAGATGACGAACCAATCGTGACCTGACTTCTTGGAGTGCGGAGGCAGACGGTCGGGGTCAAGGTCGCCGAGGGCGTTGCCAACCGGCGGAGGATGGGGACCTCCCATTCGGGCGTGATCGGGCGTCGGGTGGCTAACCTGGGGCGACTGCGTCGCACCCGGGAAGGGGATCGGAGTATTGATCTGGGGTGTAGCGGGGCCGACGGCGGCGGGCGGTCTTCCGATACCACGTCGACCGGGCCCCGGCGACGCCGTACTTTGCGGGGGTTGAGAGGCAAGGCCGTTAGACACCGGGCCCTGAGGATATTGCTGGAAAGGGGGCTGCTGTGACTGCGGGGGAGGAGGCGGCGGGACGGGAAGACCAGGAGGGCCTTGGGCCATCTGGTGCTGCGGGCCCATCTGCTGGTCCTGAGGCGGCGGAGGGGGAGGAGGGGCCAGTTGGCCTTGGCCACCGCCCGTCATGATGCCATTAAAGAGGCCGTTGCCGGGAGCGATGGAAGGGGGCTGTTGCGACGGACCAGCATGGGGAGGCGGGCCGCCGATGCTGGGAGGCGCGTTGCCGCGAGCTCCTTCAAGCTGGCGGCGCAGCATGGCGATTTCTTCCTCATACCTATTTGGGAGACATAGCGTCAGCATCATCGCAAGTAGTTCCTCAACGGTCGCAATGCGTCTCGTACTTTTGCTTCAAGTTCATCTGGGCCTGCTCCATGGCATACACCTTTTCTCTGACGAGCTGCATTTCTTGGACTTGAGCCTGGACTACAACACAACCGTCAGTATGGATGGCGGAGGACGCGTGTGTGTCGTGATATTCTCTTACTCTGGTGCTCGTATCCCTCGGTGGTGCGCATTTGCGAGTCAAACTCGGACCTGATTTGGTCGAGAAGCTCATTGAGCCGCCCCGAGTTGTTGGGGGGCACCGCGCCCATGGCGCGATGCGGGTACATGGACATGTTCGGGGATGTTATTCGACAATCGAAGCCGATACGTGGTCGGCTGGACGAGAGACGGCGAGGACAAGAAAATCAGGGGAGAGGGCGAGGAACGATGATGGACGGAATAAGTAGGTGTCGACGTGGACCTAGATCAGTCGGGCCGCAGTAGTGATGTGCGCGGTGATTGAGGCTCGGAAAATTTAGGCTGCGTCGCGATGGACCCTTCTGGATGGTGGTTGCAGGAGAAAAGGCCGCGGGTTACCCAAGGCAAGGTCTGGGGGAGTTCTGGCTGCGGGCGACAACAACAGCACAAGGCGGCAGAGCCGTCCAGTCAGGAAGTCGCGGGTGGGGTGCGTAGTGCCGAAGGCGTCGGGACCGGCTACGATGGGGTTCGAACGACGATGCGATTGAGGACGATGGTGATGCTTCACTCGCGTCGAGGTTGTCACGACGAGACGTGGAAAAAGAGAGGAGGTGAAGGGGGGAAAAAAGTCGGGCTAGGCGGCTAGGAGGAAGAAAGGAAGGAACCTGAAAAGGCTGGCGTGTGGAAAGAGAGGAGACAGCCCCAGGCAAGTGCGAGGCGCGCGTGTGTATGTGTGTGTGCCACTGCAAGTGCACAGGCCAGAGAGTGTGGAGGCAGGGACAGAGGAGACGGGGAGCCGCCTGGTGTAGGTATGCCCTGGCCGCTGGGGAGGAACTGCTCTGTGCCCGCCTGAGGTGGGACCAGGCGCACGCCAAGCTGGGAAGTAACCGACGGAGCGAAACTACTTTCTGGCTGGGTCAACCGGTACAATTGAAAATGCTGCCATGGAGACGGCTTCACCGCGGGCCACGGCTGGAAGACCCGTCAGTGCCGGTACCTTCCAGGGCGGGGGAGAGCCGCTGGCTACAAGTACCTACCGGGGGTCAGCTACGAGAAGAAGCATAAGGTCTGTGCGCTCGATTTTAAATGGGGGTGGACTGGGTCAAAATATGGGTCCTGAACGACCATTCCCATGTGGCGCTTGATTTCCTTCCAGAGGGAAGTTTCAATCTGGGTGGCGTGTGGGTCTTGCGCCTTCCCACACCTACCTTAGTACGGCAGGTACCCACACTACTTAGGCATCTGCAGCGCGCTACTAGTGTATCCGACTGTCTACCTCTCCGGACTACCTACTACGTAAGTACCTAGTGTACTGTGTATGAGTAGCTATCTATCCAAGTAGAGCTGGGTGGTATTATGCAGATGCGACTTGGGTCGCGTTAGGAACAGGCGGTATCTGGAAATCCGGAAACCAACAAAGGGATAGATGTTTGTCTTCAGGGTGGGGGACGGGGGATAACCATCCACCCCTTACCCAGGCACCCAATCGTGCTAGTGCAGGGTGTAGCTCTCAGATAATAGTGTATAGTGTAGTAGCTAGGTGGGTAGTAAACGGCCCAGCCCAGACAGGTCCTTCTCACGACAGGCCGTGTCGAAAATATCGGCAACATGCCCGAGTAGTTCTCAAGATGCCTGATACGGGGTTCCATCACTCGAAGAACATAGCTCTGGGTGAAGTGCTATTATAACATGGTCTTGCCTGGCGTCTCTCTCATCTTCAGCAATCTGGTCTTCAGCCCTACAATAATCTTTCCATGGCACTAGCGATGACTTGGCCAGACTGAAATAATTAATAAAACACCCGCGCAGGCAGCTACAGCAAGAACATGACTTGCCAGAAAAGAATTCGGATGATAGAGGTGGCCGGGAACAGATTGACGAGGGGGGTTGCAGTTGAAAGCACAGATAGGTGCCTGTACCTAGGTAGGTAGGTGGCGCATATGTGACAGCTTGTCGTTGAGTTGGCTGACGGAGGGCTTTCACCAGCGGCAGCGGCGTCTGTGTATCAAGATGCAGTCGGTCTGGCTCCTGTCTTTCACTCTGATGTGGATTGGAATGATGGGACGGGGGGCAAGCTTCGGTCACCATGCACCATGGCGGAAGAAGCGACAGCAGCGAGGTGCAGCGTGCAGATGCAACGCGCACATGTACCGAAAGACACGAGCGTCCAGGGCGGGAGTGGAGCGGGTGCGGGCTGGGGAATGAGGAATGTTCCGTTGGAGGGAGGACGGGAGTGGGCGGATACCTAGGTCACTACTCTAACTTACCTATCTACCTACCTAGGTATTCGTCAGAGGCTTATGTGAGCGTCCCGTCGTGCAATGGAACTGATTATAGCGCAGGTTTACGGTAGGTAGGCTGATAGGTCGGTACTTTGTGCGCCTCATTCGTTGTACCTAGTGTACCTAGGTACTCGTTACGGATCGCGACCTGCACTGTTGGAAGGGGTGTGTGAAGTGTGAACGGACAGGATAAGATACCTACATCCAGGAGAGAGGGGCGTGCCGTTGCAGGGCATGGGACATGGGGCATGGGTATGGGACAGGGACAAGGGGAGGCTCAGGGGTTTGTGTCCGTGGTGGGTCGTCTGGTCTAGTCTCCACCGACTGAGATAGAAACGAGGGAGAGTTTGACGACGTCTGAGCCGGAAGAAAGCTGTGCGCCACTTAGCCACCGAGACTGTGACTGTGGGCTTGTCATTACAGGTGCAACGAGGCCAGTGTGGGGGCCGCAGACACGATATCTACTTTACACACTACATAGTACGTATGTACGTATTACGGATACAGAGACTAAGTTGTCACTCGAAAGTTTATGTTCGTTTTGCGTCGGTCATGAGGGTAGGCGATCATCACTTCGGCATCAGGTTCTATCAGTAAGTAAGCCTTTATACCATCCCATCCCGTAGAAACTGTCCCATAAGAAACCAGCATTCAGACTCCTAATAATCACTCAGGTGCCTACTTATGAATACCTACTGGTAAGTATAGACCTCAGGTATAAGTTGTTTTACGAGATGGTGCCTCGTCACTCTCTGCAGGCTACAGCACCAGCGCACAACCAGCCAGCACCAGGCGAGGTATATTTCGTCCGTATATATATCAGCAACTATATAGGTAACATGTATCCATTCGCACACTCTGGCCTCAAATCTGTTGTCGGGTACCCTACCTACTATGTCAACCTGTGTACATAGTAGGTGGGTAGTTGCGGCTGCACGACATGCTGCAATTGTGGGTTGGCTGGACTATTTTTGCTTTTGCTCTCTTCTTCTACTTTTCCTTCCCCCACTTCCTCCTCCTTTTCTCTAAGTGGTCCAGCAGTGGAAGGGATGGCAGCCATCTCCTAAAAGTTATCAACGGGGCTCCTCATCGGGACCGCTGGGTCATGGCTTTTCCGAGTCAGGAGTCCTCCGGAGAACAAACCTAACCACACATAGTGAAGACTAAATAATTGAGTACCCAATTTCGTCCATGACTTCGTTCGAGAATAATTTTAAAAGGTAGGGTACAGTGTACCTAGTACGGCTGCGATGCGGTTGAAAGTCTCAAGATGGAGTGGTTCATCGTATGGGGCACTTTCTCCAAGGTTGGGTTGGGGGAGCTGTTGAAGGTTGACACCCGACTCGTTGAGGTGCAGCTCTGGGCCTCGGCCCTCCAAACACCAACCCCCGGGCCATCCTAGGTATGGACCGACCCCTCTTACCGGATCCCGTACCGACCTACCCTCTATACGTGCTTGGTTGTCGTAGTCGGTTGAGTGTTAGCGTGATGGTCTCTCCATGTACCTACCTACCTGCCCAGTACCATTTCCGGCACATGAATCCAAGGTTAGGAAGATTACCCACTAGGTAGGTAGGTAGGTATGCATGCTGGGTTAGGTGAATTAAGCTCGAAGTTTCCGCTGAACTACCTAAGAACCAGTGGCCGCCAGTGTCAGGGCAGCCCAGTGCCCGCCCTGCCTGCCCCTCCCTCCGGCAGAT
The DNA here is from genome assembly GCA_014235945.1 of Colletotrichum plurivorum. Lineage (NCBI taxonomy): Eukaryota > Fungi > Ascomycota > Sordariomycetes > Glomerellales > Glomerellaceae > Colletotrichum > Colletotrichum plurivorum. The sequence goes on from WIGO01000093.1 coordinate 19,711, forward strand.
GCCGCCCGCGGCCTTGGGTGCCTACCTACCTCCATGGCGCCATACCTTCAGCCACAGATCAGACGGGGCCCGTTGTGTTTGCGTTCACTTGTCGCGCTCGTTCTGCCTTGATGTAATGGAACTCATCCACAATCTGAGCAGAAAGAACCCAAACATACAAGCCATAGGTCCTGCAGCGCTTCAAGGGCTACTTGCTTATTCCTTCTCAGAGTGCGAACAAGCAACTCGATGAAGCGCGGGCATGAAGACTTCCTGACACTAGCATGGCAAGTGGCACGCATGGCATGCCAACACCAACATCTGCCGTTCTCACGTCCGTAGTTTGTGTGGAAGATATCCATAGAACGCGGCAGGACCGCAGACGCCAAAGTGCACTGTCATGTAACGGACGTTTGCTTTCGTAGGTATGCACGTATGTTAATCATGCCTGGCTGACAGCGATCAAAAATGACGACCAAAGTCGGCGTACCTACCTGGTGGGCGAGCGCGAGTGGATCCAACAGCCGGTAACTGCATGTTCCGACGCAGAAAAGTCACGTCACTCGGGCCCGGTCTCCGTGGGGTGGTGCACCAGGCCATAGTCCACTACCTATGGAGTACCTAGTACGCACACTACACGGCACCCGCTGTGGTATGGTAGGTGGTGTGCACTACACTAGGTACTTTGCGCAGCATGGAAGCTGTTGCAATGTCACTGGCTCAACAGGTCGCGGAGAAGGGAAGAGCTTAAGAGGTGGCGCCGGCGCCGGCGGCGGCGGCGACGGCGAGGAGATGGATGTCGTCGTTGCTGTCATCCTAAGGGCCGAACCATTAAGTCCACTTATAACATGTTGGTGGCTGAAGTGCCTCGTCGGCGTGTTAGGAGGGAACACAGACAACTGGATCCGAATACGACGACGCGGAAGTCGGTTTGTTGGGTGGTCGTAAGCACTCTTTTTCTTCCCTCTCCATTTTCCCCCAGGGGAAAAACCAATCACAGGCGCCAATGGCTGCAAGTCGGCCTGTCGAGGCTCATTTGGGAAATGTGCTGCACAAGATCCATCTCCATCTCTCGGCCCCCCGGGAGGTATATGATTGGGATCATGCCATCTGGTGCCAAAACTACAGCTCCAGCAAAACAGAAACGTCCCATCGCAAGATTGATCTCAGGTGGCGTCGTGCGATGGTCGCTCTACAGCTCACCGACCACATCGTTGGTTGCGGGACGTTTCGGGCCAGCACGAAATAAAAGGCCTGCGAACCGGCCGTCTCCTCGCCTCTGCGCTTTGATATGCAGATGCGTCCTTCCTTTCCATCCGCTTTCGACTGCCATCTCACCTGTCGTCAAACTTTCCCACCCTCAGGGTCCGGCCAACTTTAGGTTCTTCCCCCTGGCACAAGGTACCGAGGGCTTTGGTCTCTGATCGCCCGCCGTTGCAGTCCATCAGAACGCCTCGCTTGGCCTGTCAGTCGCTGTCAATCCGAACCAAATCGCAAAGACGATAATAGAAGCAATAGCAACAATTACAACCACAACCACCACCCCGCAGGGCCGAGTATTCCGGCGTGGAAGCAACACTGAAGTGTCTTTCCCCCTCCCCTGCTGGCACCTCCGTTGTTTGCTGCAACATTCCCTACTTCTCTCTCGCAGTAGGACCATCCTTGCCTACCTACCTAGGTACTCGCTCGCAGACACGCTGCCGATCCCGCCCCTTGCAAATTGTGGCCCCGGTCCCTTTTTCTTTTCCTACCAAAACGTCTGATAAGATCTTTCGGAGCCAGCGATATACCCGAGCTGCCCCTTTACCCCAAACCGCGCCGACCTGCTGGTTCCTGCTGCGACTTGTCGCGCTGCCGACCGACCTTCTTACAAAATTGTTTCGCGCCCTCCCTCTCACCACCCCCTCCTCCGCTTTCTCAGTCTCCTCCTCCCAGACACCCCAACGATCCATCTTTCATTGATCGTACCATGGATATCGTTCTCGAAGTCGTCGACACATTCGTCGGCGACAAGCTGTACGCGGCCCTGCTACCAGCGCAAGCCGCCCCTTACGACTTCCCGCACACCGCCGCAAACGCCACGGCGCAACCTCTGTCGACATGGCAGTATAAGCCTTCCACCCACTGGCTCTACCTTGAGCCATCGGAGGCCGCGTACATGAGCGCCTGGTCAAGAGACAACATCGTTAGGCAGTTCATCTCGCTCTTCCTGGTCACCTGGTATGCTTTCCGCGCCCGCCTGACTCGCTTTCGTCCGATCACTAACAACAATGATGCTAGGATCTTCGGTTTGCTCAATTACTTCGTTTTTGCGACCCTCTCGTACATCTTCATCTTCGACAAAAAGACCTTCGATCACCCCAAGTTCCTCAAGAACCAGATCCGCCTCGAGATGAAGCAGGCCAATCAGGCCATGCCCCTCATGTCCCTGTGCACCGCTCTCACCTTCGTCGCCGAGATTCGCGGTTTCTGCAAGCTCTATGATACCACCGAGGAGGGCCCCGGTCGTTGGTACGACTACGCCCAGTTCCCGCTCTTCATCCTATTCACCGACCTGTGCATCTACTGGATCCATCGCTGGCTGCATTTGCCGTCCGTCTATAAGCACCTCCACAAGCCTCACCACAAGTGGATTATGCCCTCCCCGTACGCCAGTCACGCTTTCCACCCTCTTGACGGTTTCGCTCAGTCCGTTCCTTACCATGTCTACCCCATGCTCTTCCCTCTCAACAAGGTTGCGTATGTTGCGCTCTTCATGTTCATCAATTTCTGGACCATTCTGATCCACGATGGCGAATACATCACCGACAACCCCGTCATCAACGGTTCTGCGTGCCACACTGCTCACCACTTGTACTTTAAGTAAGCTCCCAGTCGCGCCATCTGCCACGGTTTGCAACGTTGGCTAACTTGTACCTGCAGCTACAACTACGGCCAGTTCACCACACTCTGGGACCGTCTCGGCGGCAGCTACCGCAAGCCTGATCTCGCCTGGTTCAACAAGCAGACGAAGATGTCCGAAGAGACTTGGAAATCTGGAATCAAGGACATGGAACGAATTCAAAAAGAAGTCGAGGGAGAAGACGACCGCCAGTACGGTGCCGCCGAGGATGAGAAGAAGAAGAACTAACGGCAAAACGCTCCGAGCAAGGCAGAAGAACTTGCGAACCCTGCCCGTGCAAACAAGCATCCTCTGCGTTCGCTAGGACTGTTCACGACCACATTTTTTAAAACGCTTGTAATAACTGGACCTGGCCAGACCTTCGATTGTATATATGGGAACGTAAGTGTTATCATGCCGCAAGACCGGTGGCTGGGAACGATTGAAATGAATGGCTCGGGCGAGTGCCTCCCTACGGGGGCGTAGCGCATCGAATCGGCAGATGAGTCTGTCATGTAATATATAGTGTCATGTTATAATTCGTATCACGAATTGCCCCGGATATCAATGAGAGATTGACGTGGTGTACCATCAATCATATCCAAACTCATGAAGAATGTTGAGTCCGTATGGCTCTGGCTGTGATCGATGAAAGCAATCTTGGTGTTGAATTGATGGTCGGCACAAACAATGCTCAGGCCGAAAGGGCGGAAAGCTGAGAAGAGAAGAGCAACAGGCAAGAGGCCCAGATTCAGCTCTCGATGGTGCTACATATGAAATACAAAACGACAGAGCGATAAAACGCAGAAAGACGCTTCAAACGCCTAATCCCCGCATTCCGAAGGATATACTCAACATAGGAAATAAGCAAGGGGTGATTCGTGGTAACATGACTGTTGATTATGACGGTTGCAACCTACAAGCAATCAGGTGCCATCGAGCGGCGGTGGTGAAAGTTTGACGAACAGTGACTGATCCCCCGGCCATTGCCAGTTTTTCAGTCCGTCTTGCTTTCTCTTCTCGCTGATGGTAACAGGAGCAGCAGCCGTTGTTGGTTGTGCAGAAGCGCAGTGTACGGACCGAGTATGTCTGGGCGGTGAAGTGCTCGATTCCTCCCCATCCACTTATCAACTGCGCTTGCTCAGCTGAAAGTAACGGCCTTTGGGTCTAATGGGCGACCGTCCGGACCGATACCGTTGGCCTTGAAGCGACTCTCCATGTAAGCCCTCCGGGCATCGTCGAATTTCATGCGACGCTTCTTCATGATCTTGAGAATCTCGGCTTTGCTCCTGTCGTCGAGACCTGCACGGCTGTCGCCAGACTCAACGTTGCCGCTCAAGTCGAACGTCGAGCTCGAGAGCCCTGCCTCCATGTCGCCAGTGAAGCTCGAAGGCAGTCTCGAGTAAATGTAGTCGCGGCCCGGGATGGGAAGGTCGGGCAAGAGGCGCAGCCAGTGGGATCTGGTGAAATAGAGCACTGTCGCAAGGACGAGAAGGAGAAAGGAAACGGAATAGAGAAGGTAAGACATCGCTGAAAGGATCGTCGGCGGGTTCGTCGGTTCGTGTCGTTGGGTGTCAAGTATGTGTGACTCGTGTCGCGAGAGCCGGGCGAATACAGTTCCAAGTGCGATTTTCGGTGGTTTCGGTGGCCCGGCGCTCTACCTCGTTCGGTTCGTGCTTTCGGAAACGACGAGACAGGTGGGCAGGCTTGCGACGATTTTTGAGGTGGGAGTGGCGAAGAGAAGCAAAGAATGTGAAAGGAAGGGAGACAACTGGAAAGAACGGTCAGAGCGACTGCCGTCTAGAATATTCAAACGCTCATTGCAGAGCGAAGCCTGCGCAGTTTGAAAAGTGAAGGCTGCAGGTGGTCGGAAGCTTTTTCGAGGGTGAAGGGGCAAAAGAAGGGGAAAGGCTGGCCCGCCGCGTGACGATGACGGGAGTGACGGATGTTCAGTGGTGCGTTTGCCGTCTCTGTAGCTCTTGGGCTTCAACTGTTCGTGCCTACTAATACGTACCTACCTAGGCTCCCATGTTCTCTCAGTTGGTCACCCATCCCTGCTCCATTAAGGAAGCAGCAGGGGGTACGTAAGGCCCGCAGGCGCAGGGGCGCTGACACGTTCCGCCCCGGACGGCTCGAGCTTCGTATCACGTGAGGCATTGCTCTCGGGCTCCGGGAGCCTCCCGAGGTTCCCTTCCATAGTTAGTCGGGAGTAAACCAGATCCCGCCAACCCCACCACCTCACCCGGACGTACAATTATTAGATGTCTTCAAGGGCTGTGATGAGAGTGCAGGATGCCGAGCATGGGCGCTGTTAAAATGTTTCCGCCTCTCGGGAAGCATTCCGGCTCGAATCGGGGTCCCAGTACTAAGGGTGCGCCGCTGCCGCACTGTGCCCAAATACCTACCTGGTATCCGTAGTACAGTGAGTCTGCGACTGATTTAAAAAGCTAATATCTGTGAGACCTTCGCATATGTCTGGTAGTCCTTGTATTCCAGGTGATGCCGGCCTTGAATCCCCGCTGCTGAACCTTCGCTTGGCCGCAATCAACAACACAAAATACCGAACGTCGACTTTCGGTGCTTTGAACTCTAAAGTGGCTTCTATGCGCCGACTACATGCTGCAATTTGCCAACCGGTGTTGTTGCCGGGTGTTCGTGGATTATTGCGGCCATTATGACTTCGTCCCGGCGGGCCGTCTTGTAGAATTTCGGCTGTTCCTCAGCATGCATACGCCCTTCTTCGACGTAGTTAGGCAGTTTCTAACCTGCCGTCGGCCGTGAAAATGACGAATCCTGTCCAATTACATCAGGGCGATAAAATTGGGTTCAAGGTGTGGCATGTGAACGAATATCAGTAGAAGTTGAAGTTCAAGCTGGATGTTTAATGCTTGACGACTTGCCGTTGCGCAATAAATATATCTTCAAACGGTATCGGAACGGCACAGAAATCTTGTCTCACAAGGACGCTCAAAAGTGTCCGAGGCTTGTATTGGTGACGACCACAACAAGGCTGACCGCCGCCAACATTGCACCACCATCGGCTTATTTTAGAAAATGACAAAACCACGAGACGGTGCAGAGCCAGCTTGAAAGTCCTAAAGGAAGGCTAGGAGGACAGCGAGTAGAGAGAATCAGCTTCTTATCAACGAAAAACATTTATCAGGCAGAGCCAGCTTAAGATGCTGCGCTACCATTCGCGATGGCCCTGTCGAGCATGGGGGATTGCTTAGCTGGTTCTCCGGCCTCAGTAGTATGAAGGTGCGTGAAACAAGGCGGTGATCGCAAGCCTCAAGTTGAGTGCCGAGACAGGTGAGTCAATCAGACGCCGCCGCATCCATTGCAGCTTCGAGAACTATACGAAATACATACTTAGCACGTGTTTAGATAGATCTCGCAGATCACAGCCTGCAGAGGGAGTGCCTACCACCCTACGTGCCTACGTGCCTACCTACCTTCCGGGACTGGACGGGACTTCCATGGGACCGGCCCGAAGGTGGGGCCCGCATTATACCGCCACTATCCACCTACCCAGCCACAGCCACCCGGACTGACGGGAGCAGGGCTTTGCCCGGAGGATGTCGTCGGATGGGTAGCCACCCGATAAGATAAGCCGTGAAAGTCTAGCGCTAGTCCACAAACTGACAAGTAAGCGATAGCCCACACACTCAATTCCGGCCCGTTGAATTCTGAACACGCGCAGCGCAGAGCATTAAGAAGGTATTCATTCTACCACTCCGTGATACTCAGAAATCAGTCAAAATGGCCGCCGCTTTGCCCAACGTCTCTTCCGACCTCATCTGGGAGGTTGTCCGTAAGTCGAATTCCGCCAAACCGGCCGACGGGGCCGGATTCAATATCGCCGCACGCAGGCCTGCTCACATTTTGGAAACGCAGGCAGCCAGAATGCCTTCCTGGTTAAGCGCGCCGACATTGGCGGTCTGCAGCTGTCTCGCGACCCCCTTAACCTGACCAACAAGCACTCTCGCAAGGTATGTTCGACCCTCCTGAACTCGTTGGACCGAGTGGGATGTCGAGTAGGCGTGGTGCGCGATTCGCTGACTCTTCCCATAGCACGCTGGTTTCGTCAACAACAAGGTACGGAGCATCCCTCAACCTTGTTCCCAACGAACAACGAATTTTCCCCCGAGACCGAAGCGATTCTCATGACGATGACGACTCCGAGCGAGCATGGGACTGACTTTCTGCGTGCGACAGGCGATCGGTGTTGTCCCCAACGAGAAGGGCGGTGTCAAGGTCATCAGCAAGAACCAGAAGAACACCAACAAGCCCGCTCAGGGCACCACCGAGGTCACCTACGGTGGCAACAAGTCCACTCGCAAGTGAGTTGCACCCGAAAACCAACATACCCGAATTGGCCTCTAGGCCATTCGTCAAATAAGGAAGGATAAGGACGTTGCTGACGCGGCATACAACAGGACCTACAAGGCCGTCGCCCTCCAGGCCGCCAACGGTGGCTACCGCGCCGACCTTCGTGAGGCCGCTGTCCAGCGCGTCTCCGCTCTCCGCCGCGCCCAGAAGCCTGTCAAGCCCGAGGCTGAGAAGAAGCCCCGTGGTGTCAAGGCCAAGAAGGCCGCCGCCGAGAAGGAGCAATAAATGCTTTATCTAGCGGATGGGGAAAAAGGGGGGCTTGGTTTGGGCGTTACGTCGAGCAAATAGAGAATACCTTTTGAGAGACACAGGCAAACAAATCAAGAAAGCTTGAGTCAAGGCCAAAAAAAGAGACTAATGATTGAATTGGGTCGCGGAAAGTCCATGGACGCGTGGTGACGTGACGTTCTACAGAGACAAGTGTCTAAACTGACCGGGGAAATGTTGTCGTGGGTAGCACTGGCGGCTGCAGCTGCTGTCGACGTTCATGGGCATACACAGCAACTGATACCTCCGTGGTGCCGTGGCTGTCGGCTTTGGCCCGGAGCTGCCCGGTAGAGATGAACACCGACTGAGGAACCCAACCTCGGGATAGCGGGCAGACATCGGAACGTCGGCAGGGCGTTCGGCATTGATCTCCAACACAGCGGCTGACGAAGCGGAGTACACCAATTCAATCAGTTGCTGGGCTCGCGGGCTTTGATCTTTTCCAGGTTACGTCTAAATACCGGAGTAAGTCTTCGCCGGCTTTGACCTGATCTGGGTGCCCCCTCTGAGGTGTGATCCTTTGCGACATGGCGGGGTAGATATTAGTATCTCCTTGACCAGGATCGTACAGCGCAGGCGCGGTACGTACCTTTCGCCTTCTGATGGTCCGCAAGCGCTGCTTGTGGAATAGGTAATAATTACCTGACTACAGCGTCTATTACACCCGTACTGAGAAAGAAATACCCTTCCCCATCGTGACGATCCGCCCCGTTCCCATAATAGGCGCACAGGGAATGCTGACGCGATGCAAGTAACAGCTTTGCCTAGGTACCTAGGTTGCCAGGCATGCAGGCGTCCTGGGAGCGGAGTGGCTTGGAAACATTGGACGGGAACCGGCGATGGAGCACGATTGTTTCTACCGCACCCGAGTTTTGGCTATACATAGGATATATCCCGCCTCCCCTTATGTCTCTTGTCTACACTACTGTTCCGGGTCCGTCCAAGTAGGTAGGGAAACATCGGGAGACATTGGCCAAGTCCCGGGAGTTGACGGGGGCAGCTCATCTGGTCCGGTTCGTCATGCTTCCTTCTCCCGTCACATGCACCAGCCCGGGCGAATTGCATGGGAAAATGGCTGGGCGGCGGGGGAGGGGTGCAATTGCATATCCTGCTTTGAAAGACCTAATTACAGAGAGAGAGGGTACAGAGCCTTGACTTTACTTGGGAAACCATCTTTACCTCAGGGGGAGAGGTTCCTTTTCCTTGTGCCACGCCGGCTATGTCTCAGCGGTGGGGTGTGTCGTAGCAAGCAGAACCGAGCCACGCCGTCTTCTTTGCTGGTGAATGACGAGGTATCTGCGACAATTGCCTAACCTGTTCCTGGGAGACGATTCGCGGCATTGGACGTGACCTTACCTACGGTAGGCAGTATGTGCCATGGTATCTATTCTGCGCAGCACTGGCGCGGCACCGAAGGCATTGTGCCCATACCACCACCCCTTCCGTAGTTGCCCCTCTTTTTGCCCCTCCATCCAATGGTCACGGATCGTCTCACAGTGGATAAGGTGGAAGGTAGTGTAGAGCGCAGCTGTCCCCGCGGTTGAACCTACGTCCCCGCCGACAGCCTCCGGACGGGGTATCATATGGCTTGCTCTGACTGCTACTACTTCTAGCCTGCCGTCTCCCTCCCTCTCACTTACCTTCTCTCTGTCTCCTTTTCTCTCAAAGTCGAAACTTCAACACTCTCATCCTCCAATCTCTATCTGCAAGCCCCCCAAAGCAAGCCACTTTGGAATATCCGAAGGTATCTACCTGACACCGCACCACCACGCCCCCGCACTGCAAGCCTACCTACCTACAGTGTACCTTACTGCAGTGGGCTCCATCGGGGAGCTGGACGGATTGCAGAGCAAGCTCCTGAGCTACCTACATGAGATCACCCCGCTAATCCGTGAGAACCCTTTTAGGTTATCTACCACTTCTCTCTCACGCATTACGAACCGCACCAAACACATTCAAAATGGTCAAGGCCGGTACGCTTCTCCCGGCTAATGGGTCTTCGGTGGCCCGTGGTGTCCTTCACATCTGACATTCTTCTCCCAGTTGTTGCTGGCGCCTCTGGCGGTATTGGACAGGTACCGTAACACCGGACCCCGCCTTCTGGCCAGAAGGCAAAGCTGCGCAATGCGCTTGCTCACCAACTCTGCCTAGCCTTTGTCCCTCCTTCTCAAGCTTTCTCCCCTCGTGGATGAGCTTGCCCTCTATGATGTTGTCAACACTCCCGGCGTTGCCGCCGACCTTTCCCACATCTCCTCTCAAGCGGTACGTAGTCTGTCTGGCGTGAATATGCGATCGCAGCTGTCCACACTCAAGCTGTCTTAAGGCCGACCTGACCGTTGCAAACAGAAGATTGCCGGCTACCTGCCGAAGGACGATGGCGCAAAGACTGCCTTCAAGGATGCCGACATCATTGTCATTCCTGCCGGCATTCCCCGTAAGCTTCGCCGCGTGCGCCGCTTGTCTCACATGTCAGTGACGCTAACGATGGCTGTCCGCAGGCAAGCCCGGTATGACTCGTGATGACCTGTTCAACATCAACGCCGGTATTGTCAAGGGCCTGATCGAGATCGCGGCCGAGGTCGCCCCCAACGCCTTCATTTTGGTCATCTCGAACCCTGTCAACTCGACCGTTCCCATCTCCGCTGAGGTTCTCAAGGCCAAGGGCGTCTTCAACCCCCAGCGCCTGTTCGGTGTCACCACCCTCGATATTGTCAGAGCCGAGACCTTCGTTGCCGAGATCTCCGGCAAGTCCAAGCCCTCGGAGTTGACCGTTCCCGTCATCGGCGGCCACTCCGGCGAGACCATCGTCCCGCTCTTCAGCCAGGTCACCCCTTCCGTGACCATCCCCGACGAGAAGTACGACGCTCTTGTCAACCGCGTCCAGTTCGGTGGTGACGAGGTTGTCAAGGCCAAGGATGGCGCTGGTTCCGCTACCCTCTCTATGGCATACGCTGGCTTCAGGTGAGAGACTCGTGTCATCGGCAAGACTTCGCTCTAACTTCGGTAGATTCGCCGAGAAGGTCCTCAAGGCTGTCAAGGGCGAGAAGGGTCTTGTTGAGCCTAGCTACGTCTACCTTCCGGGTGTCCCGGGCGGCAAGGAGATCGCCGCCAAGACTGGCGTTGACTTCTTCTCCGTCCCCATTGAGCTCGGCGTAAGTTAGCACCTCCACACGTCGGACACGCAGAACTAACGCCAAGCAGCCCAACGGTGCCGAGAAGGCCGTTGACATTCTCGGCAACATCACGGACAAGGAGAAGACGTTGCTGGAGGCTGCCGTCAAGGGCTTGAAGGGCAACATTCAGAAGGGCGTCGACTTTGCCCACAACCCCCCTCAAAAGTGAATACCCCCCTTTGTACATTTGTTGTAATTGCTTCCGACCCCCCTGCGAGCTTCGCGATGGCTTCTGAATCGTAGCCTTAATGGTGATAGAAGAAATATAACCAACGGAGACTTGATGGCTGATTGAAATCTCTTTTTCCTAGGCTGTGAGGAGGTGCTGGCCTCGAGTGTCTGTGTAGCTGCCCGGTTTACCACGTGAAGTGGTCTCTTGATTCCATGGCTTCTGGGGCGTCGGGGTACTTTGGATATAATAGCTGCTGGTAATGCCCGCCTGCTCTTAATGGGTATTTGTATGTATCTGGAGTTAGACACCAATTGGTCCAACTCATGGTCGATTTTGGGCGGTCCTGGCGCCTTTCCTCTCCGCCTTTCTGCACCCTGCCATCAAACAAGGTGACGGTCATTGTGATATGTTCTACGTGCTCGAGGGTAGAGTCTTAATCTGGAATATTGCCGCTGGTAGTTCGTTTGTCTCGGCCTGGACAGTCGCATTGATTCCCAATGCTGCCAGAGCCCCGCGCACGATGCCGCAAGGGAACCAAAGAAACTGCCGTCAGAAAAGTTAGCCTTGCACTCAGACTCCTATCGCGGCGAGATCCACGTACCGGCTGTGCTCGAACCACTGCCTGCCCTCCAGCCTCCGTGCTCATTCTCGAGAATGGCTTGAATGAGTTATCCGTCAACACGTAGACACCCTGTAAAGTTCAGAATCCAGGTCAGCTTTCTCTCTCGCCATCTTCCCAAAGCAAGCGCGGGGTCGTACCCTGTGGTTAGTCTTGAGGTTGTCGACCTGTTTCCGGAACACCAGCGACCATAGATCTTTGCAGACAAACTTGATTACGTCGAGCGTATCGTTGAAACGTGGTCGATCCCTCGAAAACCTGGAAGGCCGAGGCCCGTTAGCCTCAGAGACGCTCGTCCGAGGGTTTGATTTGGCCAAGCTACCGCTCCACGAGTCCCTGGCCGACACGGTATCCCAGTGTCTCCAGCCGGTAAAACACAGCATCCCTCTCCTCGTCCTCGTCCATTTTCCGCGCACTGCCCCCTGCAGCAGCACCGCTTGCGCTCGAAGGTGCCAGTCCTGGGCCGCCGCCAGCAGCCTGGCTGTGGCTGACCGCCGAGACTCCATCTCCTGTCGCGCCTGCGCCTTCCGTAGGAGCGATGTCGAGCTCCCTGGTTACCCGAAATGCCATGGGTACCAGCTCAATGAGAAGGAAGTCGAGACACGACGAGTTCAGGAACGAAGCCGTCGGGTCCGAAGCGTTGTATGGGGGCATCACGCTTTCGAAAGACATCTTCGCAGCCTGTGGGAGGGACTTGTATCTCCGTGTCAAGTCAAAGCCAGAGCTTCTTGGTGACTGGGCCGCGGTTTAGATGCGACAGAGGGCGGGCGCAAGCGGGATCTACGACGGCTTCTCGTGTGACCCGTCGGTTTGAGAGTTCGTGTCTTCGGTCAAGCTAGCGGTTCGAAAGCGCAAAGATTCTGCGGCTGGAGGAATGAGGCAATAGGGGCGACGAGCGTGTCGAGGAACGTGTTGAGGCGGGTGTTGGTGGATGTTAAGAACATCGAACAGATAGACAAAAAGGTAAGGTATCGAGGTAGGTAGGTACACAGTACCTGCCTAGGTAGGTAGGGGGGTGGGTTGATAGGATGCTGAAAGGTACGTACCGATCGACCGGGGAACGCAACGGGACAGCCTAGGTACCTAGGTAGATAGTAGCCGTCTCAGTCTACAGGTAGTATCTACAGTATCGCGGCCACTCAGCAGTCATGTTGCACTCAATGGAAGAACTCCACGTCAAAATATGGCCAACTAGCTTTGTTCTCAGTTGTATAAGATTGCTTGGCTGCCCAACTAGTAGGGAACATCGACACAGAGCTCTGGCGAAGACCGGCTTGTCTCTGGCCCCTCGGAAGTAGTGGCTTAGTCTCTCAAGCATACATCTTCTGAGAAACTCCTGCACTCTTTTTCATCCACGCCGTGTCTGAAGCCTCGAGGATGTGATAAGTTGAGCCTCCTGAATGCCTGTGTAGCTATCCTTCCGTTCCTTGCACACGTACTTTCACAGCCCCACCTTCATTAGGGATATATGTACGTGTCTGGAGTCATTAACCCAGGACTCCGCTTTTCCATAGGAAGAGTAAGAGATAGGAAGACCAAATGATACAAACTGGTTAGAATGGCTGGCCGTTATAGCCGTTGGTATGGGTATTCGCCCCTGGCGGTTGCAGCTGCTGTCGTTTTGGGGGCGGCACACTTGGTTCGTCGTCATCAGACAGTGTCAGGTCTATTGTAACCTTTTCCGTGTGCGGTCTCTTTGCACTGGTAGAACCCAGTCCTCGTGGCATTGTCGAGCTTTCGCGCGACATGACGGTTGTAGTGGGAGTCGCCGTGCTAGCAATGGAACGATTTGGTGTCTCGAAGTTGCGCCCGCGAACGACGTTGACTTCTGAAATGATGAAATCGTCATCGTCATCGTCCTCAAAAGCTCCGCTCCCGCCGTTCGCTGCTTTGTCGTCTTGTAACGAATTTACGCGCCACTGTCCATCGGGTTCGATAGTGACTTGATCCAACGACTTGGGCGTGTTTGCCAAGATTTCCTTGACATATCTAGCAAACGTTAGCTGTGGCCACGCAGCAGCAGATGTCGACCTGAGGACTGACTCATCAACGGCGAGCTGGTCGAAGGGCGCATGTTTGTTGCAAATAGGACAAAGCCATTGAGGCCCTTGCTCTTGCAACTGCAGGTAGGAAGTCGCATCGAAGCACTGGATGTGCGAACAGGACGTGGATCGGCACGGCACATCCAATCTCATATATGAGAGCGGGCATTTGAGAGAGAGAACCTGAGAGGTCGTCACGATGTCCGTATCCGCGGCCTTCTTACTGACTGGCATACGCTTCAGTAAATGAATCCACATCGGATGCGCGGTAAAAGACTTACTCTCCTGGATAACCGAATGTTTGGGAATCCTCTTGCCCATTTTTATCCTCCCAGCCAAGTCCTGGGCAGACGTTATCTTGCAAACATAGATGACGAGATAGTACTTCTGAAGATGTCTCGTCAGCAAGAACTCGGGGCGACTGCAGACGCCTCCTCAGGGCAGCAACTACCTTGTTCGTCAGGGCATACGTGAACTCGACAAGATTGCGATTGTCGGTTTTCAGACGCAGGTAACTCGTGACGTCCACTGGTCGTGTGGAACCAGGTTTGTTCTTTAAGCCCCTCAAGTTGGCCTTGACTTCGTTCCCGTTGACCTTGATCTCCGACTGGTGAGGAAAGGTGATATTCTGGGGGTCGGCATTGGTGTTGCTGTCGGCGCAAAATATCATAATGCGATAGGACTTGTCATCTAGGACCTTGTCAACTCCCGGGTTCTCGCCCAGCTTTACCGGGATGGAGACCATGTTTCTGTGCTGGCTCATAGCTGAAAGAGTTAGCAGGATCCAGCCAGCAAAACAGGGCGTAAAGAGCTACTTGCTATCACAGACGCGAACGTCGCCAACCCGGTACTTGAGCTCATAAAACGGCGTGTCCTTAAACCTCGGGCCTGGTAATCCTTAGGTTATGGGACATGAAGGGCATACGGGCCAACATACCACTCGTGACTCCAACTCCGTGTTGTATCGCGTGCCCGTGTCCGTTCTGACCCGCTGGACGACCCCCGCGCGGATTCCAGTACTGATCTTGTCGGCCCATGGAAATCGGTTGAGGCGTCGAGGCAGGGCGTGTCGACTTGTGAGAGGCAGGTGAGGGGGCGGCAGTTCGTGCTGTCTCGATACTCCTTTGGATTTGCTGGAATCTCGCCACATCGTTGATGTTGAAAGCCTCGTTGATCGCTGGTGAGAGCGGCAGTCAGCATGTGAGCACTTTTGCCTCCATGATCAACAGCCATGCAGGCATCGCAAGAAGAACCGGCCGCGCAAGCGGCGTGCAGGTATGAAACCGGGAAGTTGCAAAAAGCAGGAGAAAGTGCGCAGGGAGGCAGTATGCCGAGTTCCAGACATAACTGGCAGGGGCGACTCACCGTTAACCACGCGACTTTGCAACGAGGCCTTTACCCCACTGCTCGTCAAGCCGTTCAACTGGCAGATGCTTGAGAGTTGCCGATTTAGAAGCTGGTTGCTCTGGACCAGCTTCACCAGAGCCTGGAGCTCCTGCCTTGAAATGGAGGTCATGGTTCTCGGGCGAGGAAGGCGGATCGCGGAGGCGCTTTCGGTAACAGCCTCATGAAGTTGTCGGCGGATGCGACGCCGGGAGGACTTCGGCCGGGGAAGGACGGAAGTCGCTGGCACTCGAAGGGTACCTAAGATATGTTGTGTGAATTGTTGACTGCGCGGATCGCGAGGAGGAGCGGAGTCCAAGAAGGAAGGCGCAATCGTATTGGATTAGGTAGGAAGACTCATGGACGGACGCGACCGCACGAGGCAGGAGCGACAAGGCTCGTCGTCCGTGGTGCGCCGACCGCCAGCAAAGTGCGTGGGGAAGCTGCTCGTGGAACCTAGGTATTAGGCAAGGGCAGGGTCACAGAGTCGTGGATCGATCGGGCGGCTCTTGCAGCGACTTTTCTCCCCGTCTCCCCTCAACCTACCCTTCGTTTTTCCGGTCTTGAAAGGCTAGCAAGGTCGGCACTTTTGATTCCGGCAGCACTGACGGAGTCCTTTGGTTGTGACCACAGTTCCGCGGTACTGTATCCAAGGCGGAATGGACAGTGGCAGAAGAAGCTTTGGGAGAGCGAAGCGCAGTGACTCGAGGTGAAGCGGGTGAAGCGAGGCGAACATCGGCCTTTTCCTCTCTCTTGGTCAGGCAAGACCTTTGAACACTGCAACATACATACGTACAGTGTAGTAGGTTTGTTTGATGTCATCGGCGACCGATGTTGGTTTGGGGCTCTGCGAAGAAGCGCCAGAAGGTGCTGGGCTCCAACAGGCTGAGAGAACAGTGCCTACCTCCCTTGAGGGAAGTGTACCTACCTACCTAGGTGCCTAGGTAGGCAATGTGTGAGCACCTAGGTACCTGCTAGGTAATGTTAGGCACCTGAAAAAAAAAAAAAAGCCACCGAAGGTAGGTAGGGTTGTAATCGTGTTGTAAGCCTACCTGCCTACCTACCTACCTATGCACTCACTCCATAGCATTGTGGGGTATGTACTTGTCTTGTAGCGGCAGGCCCCGCGGCTTGGTGGTCCACCCATAAGTGAGTGTCCCGCCGCGTGAGCTCAGGGATTGCTGAACGCTTGCATGTCACGAAGCGGGGCGCTGGTCGCCTCCTCGAAAATTTCCTCAATACCTCACCGTCTCTACCTATCCGTACTTTTACAGCTAGATAGTCGCCAGAACCGACGAACGCATCGCGCAATTGGTATCGCCGCCCAAAATCTTGCAGATCGGTAGCGTCATTTCAGTAGCACCAAGGTTTTCTCGTTTTCTTCAAATCAGAGACGCGCCCAGGGCCCCAACTCAACCATGGCCAAAAGCGCGAGATCCAGTGTCAAAAAGAACAACAACCAGAGACTCAAGAAGGATGTCTTTGGCCCCGTTGAAGCGGCACGAGCGGAGCGTCTGTCAGCCAAGCTGCTAGAATTAGCGAAGCAGCCGAAGCCTGAGAGGGAAGCCGATGTCAAGATGGACACCGATGAGCAAGATGACGGTGAGCGGCATTAAGGCAGCACGCCACACACCTTTGTCGTTATTTCGATGCTGAACATTTCTGCAGCGCAAATCAACCCTGACGAGGCTGGTGAGGAGGATGCCAAGAAAACTGAGGAGTCCCGTATGTCACACAGAGCAAGCCTTTGCCTCGGATCGTATAACTAACGCCTGCATAGGCATGGACGTGGACTCAGCCAAGCCCAGAAGGAGGTCGGGCAGAATCCAAAAGCAGAGGAAGACATCCAAGATCGTCTTTCCCAAGTACAGCGACCGTCGCGGAGGCTCCAAGAAGAAGAACTAAGCGCCCAAAGCTCTTTCATTTCGTTCCGCCCAGGGCTACTTTCCCTGAGTTTCGCTAGTAAAAGTCTAACGAGCGGACTTCACACGGCATCATGGGCTTCACTTCTTGGAGTTGGGTTGGGTAGGGACTTATTTCGTTCTTTTCGCCTTTTCTTGGGACTCTGTTCTGGCATTTCTCTGTTGAGACTCGCATAAAAGTTGGTAGATCACATATCCGGAGGTGGGTAGATTCAATACATGGCCAAGGGGAGCGGTGCAGCGAGAATACGACTTTTCACTCAACCTAGAATTGTTCCAACTACATGATTTCTCGACTCGATGAATGAAAGCGACGCACCCAGTTCAGCTAGGGGAGGCCGTCACAATAGACTCTGGACTGTATTTTTGGACCAATCAGCAAGTGCAATTTCCCTTCCAGTCTGGGTACATACCTAAGTACTCTGAGCGTGTCCCCCCTGTGCCGATGCTGACTTATAGCCCTTGCCATCCACCCGTACGTAACATTACACCTTTGCCAATTGGATCTCAACGACTCGGCAACCTCGAAGGACCCTTGGTTGCCTCGTGCATCTTCTCTACAACCCCGTCGTGACTTTCGTGGTTTACTGGTTTCTGCGTATTATGGTTGAATGACGCCGTCTCTTCTCCGAGCCATGGTATCGCCTTCCTTTGACCGCTAGTACCAAGACAAACTCATTCAAACCTCCAAACAACCTTGATGGATACGCGACAACAATGTCCTTTCGACATGGCCCGCGTTTGCTGGCCTCTCATCTCACGATCGTCAATATCTTGATTCCTGTAGCTATTTTCATCTTTGCAGCTGGTTTCTTCCCCTATAAGCCTGTCCTTCCGGGCCTGGCTGAGTATGACGCCATTGAATATGGTCCGCCACCGGCGGCGCCTTTTGATCGTCTCATTTTCATGGTCGTCGATGCATTGCGAAGGTAACTGACGTCTGCTATCCCATCGTCGTGTTTTCGTTATACTGACGTGCATGCTGAAGCGACTTTGTGTATGCGGACGGTACCGGCTTCACCTTTACACAGGGGTATGTATATTTCCTGGCCTTTGTGGCCAGCGCTCGGCTGATTTGGTGCCAGATTGATTCGCGATGGCGCTGCTTTACCTTTCACTGCACATGCTCGCTCCCCCACCGTAACAATGCCGAGAATCAAAGCTATCACCACTGGCTCTATTCCGTCCTTCTTAGATGTCATCCTGAATCTGGACGAGGCCGACACGTCGTCGACGCTCGCTGCCCAAGACACCTGGCTAGCCCAGATGAAGGCTAAGCAGTCCGGCAAGCTAATCATGTATGGCGACGACACTTGGCTCAAGTTGTTCCCAGAGACCTTCGATCGCGCAGAAGGCACTTCAAGCTTCTTTGTGTCTGTGAGTACCCCGGAGCCCTCGGAGCCCCCGCTGCTTGGACTCACGCTGATATCTTTAAGGACTTCACTGAGGTGGACAACAACGTCACCAGGCACATTGATGATGAGCTTCAAAGAGACGACTGGAGTGCTATGGTGCTGCATTATCTTGGACTTGATCACATTGGCCACAAGTCAGGACCGCGAAGGTAGGTTAATGATGCCAGAAGCCGGCGACGCAACCACTGACACTCATCAGCTCCCATATGGTTCCTAAGCAGCATGAGATGGACGACGTTGTCAAGCGCATTTACCAGAACATGGAGACCCGAGGCCATATGTCATCGACTTTACTGGTCCTATGCGGAGACCATGGCATGAACGATGCCGGCAATCACGGGGCATCCTCACCGGGCGAGACCTCGCCGGCTCTCGTCTTTATATCCCCAAAGTTAAAGGGCCTACAGAAGAATTTGAAGTCGCCCATCACGTACAGAGAAGACTTTTTGTACTACTCCAAAGTCGAGCAATCCGATATTGCGCCGACTCTAGGGGCTCTCCTCGGCTTTCCAGTCCCGCAGAACAACTTGGGCGCACTCATAGTCGACTTCCTCCCATTCTGGCCCAATAGTATGTCTTCGCGCTATTGCGATGCAAAGTTGCAAGTCTAACAGATGCAGAGAACGATCAAATCCAGCTACTCATCCGCAACGCTCGACAGATCCTCAAGATAGTGACGACAACGTTTGGTCCAAGCATGTTTGAACGGCAATCCTCTTCTGCGCAGCGCACCTGCTCGAACCATCAAGACGACGCCCAACAGCTGGCATGCCAATGGCATCGCGTGATTGGCGGACTAGAGGCGATGAATGCAGACGACGAGCTGGATCCCGAATGGCTCGAGAACATGTCCAATGTAAGTGCTTGTAGTTTCGACCGATCTTATCTTTCACTGACCCACGGAAGTGGTTGAGCAGAGCCCAGGACCTCATGAGCAGCATGGCCAGTAACTACGACATGAGAAAGCTACATGCTGGTGAAGCCGTAGCAGGCCTCATTGCCGGATCCCTGTGTTTCGGAGTTCGGTCGAGTCTCAATCCTCTACTGATCATAACGATGGCATACTGTGTTATGATGTTCGCTAGCAGTTTTGTCGAGGAAGAGCAGCATTTTTGGTACTGGTCGACGACGGCTTGGTTCGGCAGGTTGGCTGTCAAGCGAATGCAAACGTCGGTTGCTTTCAACACTGTTCAACGTCTTAGCACGACCAGCCGAAGCACTCGCGCGCGTCTCCAAGCCGTTGGCATATTCCTCCTTGCATTGGCAGCCACTCGACTGATGCGAGGATGGAATCAAACGGGACAGAAGCACGCTGGTGAGCCCGACATCGTCAAGACTTTCGTGGCAGCCCATCCAGCACTACTTTGGACACTCGTGAGTGCGACGTATCTCTCCATCTTTGGCCAAATTGCCCACAGACTCCGTGGATTACATCTCGCCGTATCTATTGTTGGCTCTGGTGCTTTGGTTTTGTTCGCCTTCACTTTCAAGGTGGCATTTACCAACGAGGACGCACCGGAGCTGGTCACTGGCGTCGTGGCAACTATCAACGCAACGTTCCATGGTATATCCTTGGTCACTCGGGCAAGAATTGTTTTTGGTGGCATAGGAGCTGTTGCTGCCTACACGAGCTGGCTCGCCCTTTCCAAACGATCTGATTCGTTGCATGCTGGTAAGCACCATATCACCATCTCCGGCGAGCTCGATCACTGACCCGGACTTTTAGCCCACGTCATCCACCAACTTATTACTCTCCTCGTAGCAACCCAGTCTCGTGCGACGAATATCCCCCTCTTCCTCCTCTTCAACCTCCAGCTAGTCTTCCTATCCTCGCTCGATCTCGATTTGCCAAGCCTCTCGACCAGTTCCCTGCTGCTACAGTACGCATCCTTCTTCGCCTTCGGCGGCACGAACGCAATATCTTCTGTTGACCTCTCGAGCGCCTACAACGGTGTCGCTGGATTCAACGTCGTCGCTGTTGGCATTCTCACCTTTATCAGCAACTGGGCGGGGCCGGTCTACTGGGCATCCGCGACGAATTTGCTCCTTCTGCAACATCGCAAGGCTCACAACGCCCGCAATGTATTTTTGCAACACATCGGACACCTCACACTGTTCACAACGTTCAGCGTTCTTTTCGTCATGATTGCCTGCGAGGTCCTCAGAACACATCTGTTCGTCTGGACCGTCTTTTCTCCCAAGTATCTTTATTGCATAGCATGGGGCGTCGGGCAGCATTTGGTCACCAACATCGCAATTGCCGGCTTGTTATACAGATTAGGTTCGGCGTAATGGTTTACACAGCCCAGGCCTGCCACAGCAACCTTGGGCAGAAAAACATTGAAGGCAGGGAGGGGGTCGATCATGGACGGTCTGGTCCACAATGGTGTTGTCATTACTGGTACATAGATCATCGACTCCAGTATAATATCACATCATGACGTTCTCTCGTTCCCGCAGTCCGATGTGAGGTCATAACGAATTCGCTTCCAGCTTCACTGTACGCTCAAGCACCCTCCTCATCCGACAAGAGCTCGCTCACAAGCGAGTTTTCTGCCGAGCCTCCTACTGAACGCTGAATGACTGTACCCTCATCACTGTCTTCTTCTTCCTCCTCCTCCTTGATGCTGGGCTCCATTGTGATAGTCTTGTCCCCATCCGCATCTGCTCTCTCCGATATGATCGATGTGGCATTTGTTGCGACAGACTGGCTTCTACTGGTACGGCGGCGATTCGCCTCCTGCTCCCCAAGATTGGCAACGATCTTGCCCAAGCTGACGTGAATCTTGTTGAGAGCATTCCGTCCAGTGGTATCAGTGACGAGCTTGTCGTCTACGGCGATGGAAACCTCATCGTACACTTCTCGGATTTTCTCCTCGTTGCTAGCGGGAGAAATGTACAGCTTTCCAAGGAGTGGTGCGACTACCTTCTTCTCGGCCTCTGCAAAGATGGTCAGTACTTGAGAGTTCGGCTCTTGGGCGATCAACCTACTACTCATGTTGCCGTTCAGACGATCCAAAATGTCCAATGCAAAGTCCAGGTGTACATCGCCATTGGTCGCCTTCTTCTCTGGCTCGAGGGCGACAGTCGGGCTGTAACATTTGCGAGGGTCGGTCCAGTCTACCAAACATGCACCAATGGTCGTCATGCTCTCCATTTCCTCATCCACGTCGGCATCATCGTCTTCCAAGCTCTCGCGGACGTTCACGAGCATGTGGAGGGCATCCAGAGCCACCGTGCGCATGAGGTCTTGGTTCTCTGCCCGAGAGTAACAGAAGACGGGCAGGAAGTAGTTGAGAGCTTGTCTGACGCTCTGGTTATGAGCAGTGATGGGGTCGAAATACTGGACCACGAGGGTCTTCAGCATCTCGGCCGCGGCTTCTGGGTCCGTGACCACGCGTCCCAGTAAGAGCTTGGAGACGGCTAGAGTGGCAGCAGCCTGGACTTCGGGAGACCTGTTCCCAGACTTGAGTGCCTTGATATAGACCTTGAGAAGTGCTGGCGTCGAGCTGAGCAGCTGAGCGCCATGGACGTTGAGGATGTCAGTAAGGATCTGCAAAGCCGTAATTTGAAGGGCAGTGTGGCCCTTGGTGAAAAAGTGCATGAACAGCGTCAGGTTCTCTTCGGCCAGGGATTTGTCGAGCAAGGAACACAAGCCTAGGCAAACAAGGCCTCTCTCGCGGACAGGAGCCTCGTGACTACGAACCGCCGGGACGACGAGATTGTTAAGCATCGAAACCAGGTGGTCGTTCTGTTGAAGGTTGCCGGCAACGTTAGACAACATGCACTGCACAATATGCAGGCATTTCATGTTGATCATGATCTCCTTGACGGCCTTTGCACGGGATTCCTCTTCGGTGAGCTCGGGGCTCTTGTCGCGGCTCCCGCTCCTAGTGGGTGTGGTGTCACCGCTGACCTCGGACTTTGCCGAGTGGAAACTGTCCTCAGTCTTGTCATCCGGAGGATCATCGACGATTGTGTCGTGGACGTCGGCAACGGATTCCAGAACAACCGAGCAGAACTCCTTCTCGCCGGCATTGTCCGGGGCACAGATATCTCGCAGGACGCTGACCGTGAGTTTGGTCACCTCGTCCGGAAGTTCTGGTACCGAGAGGGATTGACGTAGGAGAGCAAACATCTTGCGTCGGCCAACTTCATCAGAGTAGTCGAGCGTTATCGCAATGTGAAGAAGCTGCTCGACGATAAACTCCTGCTCGACTGTGTCTTCCTCCTCTTCCTCCTCGCCCTGGGGCTGTGCTACCCGCTTGATGGCCTCGATTAGGACATTGATATATCGCTCGAGGTAGAACGCCAGCTTCGTCACTTCGGGAAGCTTCTCTTCGACGAGCGCTTCAAATTTGCCGTTGCCCTCATTTCTGCAGAACTCATTGAAACTGCGCGCTATGAAAACCGATTCGGCAGAGAGAGTCTCCCAAAAGTGGTCATCGAATGTGATGGCCTCGCGATAGTCAGGTCTGCCCTCCCAGAAACCCCTCATTGCTTCCAGGGCAACGCCGTTCTCCATGCCGGAGTTGACAATATCAATACGCTCCAGCAGTTCGAGAAGACCGTCGAAGTTGGGAGGGGAAGGTTCGGGAGGCTGGGCGCCATCTTCGGGCGGCACAACGCCAGCACAGTCTTCAATCCAGCGCTCTCGGAACAGCCGTCCTGCGGATTTGCGTACGTTCTCGTCACGGTCGCGAAGGCCCCATCTCAACAACTTTTCCCTCATAGAAAGGGAGAGATGACGGAAATCACCGAGCGCTGGGAGCAATTTCGAATAGACGGCTCTTCGGGTCGCGGCATCCTGATCTCTGGCGCGTTCCAGCAGGTACGGAAGAGTAGATGGGAGGATCGGGAGGTTAATGAGGAGTGATCTCCTCACATCCGCACTTGGGTCGTTTTGGAGGACCTCCAAGAGCTTCTCGAGCAAACCGATCGACTCGTCTTCGCTATCGTCGTCGGAGTTTTCGGGTTCTTCAGCTGCGTTGCCGGCCAAGCGGCCGAGACCTAGAACCGCCTGAGCGCGAACCATAGCCTCCTTGTCGTGAATCCGCTTGAGAAGCCCATGGCGGACCTTTTGGAAATGCTCGTCGTCCAGAGCGTCGACCGAATGGATAATATGCGAAATCAGTTGGGTAGACCTATATCTCACAAACTTGTCCTTCGCTGCAAGAAGGGGCAAGATTGTTTCCATGACGAAATTCGTAAGTCTTCCACTTGGCGTCTCGGGCATGATGCTGGCATCCTCATCCACATCCCCAAGAAGAGCGTTGTCCTTGTCGTTCGCATGCCGCAGAAAGAAGCCTACGAAGCGGATGGTCTTCTCTCCCACGCTCTCCGATTTCTTTATGGGCATGACCCTGAGGATGCAGCGGACGAATTCCGAGTTGAATGCTTCTTCGTCAAAATCGTTTGTGGTGGAGTTCTTCAAGCTGGTAGGCTCGTAGACGCATGCTTCCTGGATCTTGCGCAGAGTGACGACAAGTTTGCGGTGTGACGCCGTGTTCTTCTGCGCATCGCGAAACACGGCGCATATTTTGCCTCGGAGCTCATTGTCGGGTCTTTCGGCTGGTACGTCGCTCGCAAGCGAGGAGGAGCGCGACGCTGTCGATGCTCGGGAACCTAGGGTCCCTGCGGAGGATTTGTTGGAAACGGCAGCCGAGTTCCGCGTAGACCTGGTAGATACTCGCGCGGGCATCTTGAGGTTGTCAGATGCTCAACCGGGCAGGATAAGATCTGGAAAGGGCGACAAAATTGGCAAAGACGGAAAAATTGCGATGTTGTTGTTATTGTTGTTGACTGATTGTCGTCCCCAATTCGCTGAGTGGATGGTTGGTTGCTAAACAATTACGTGGGTAGCCCCCCGCGCGTCTTTGTTTTGGTCAAGTCTACAACGGGGAAGTCAATACACTTCCTAATATGGCCTAGCGCGGGGTCGGTAGTCGGTCCCCGCTATCCGACCAGATCGCACGTGGTGATAAGACCGATGAAAAAAAAAATGCTTATCTGAGGACCTGGCAGCTTCGACCATCGCCAACCACTGCCTGCGTACTTGAGGTAGCGGAACTTGATTTTTTCTCTGTCTCTCCTCACTGCCATACTTGGCTTTTTCGTCTTTTCCTCTCCTCGGACAAAGCAACATTTTTCTGCAAAAAGCCAGACATGTCGTCCCCCGCCAAGCCGCTGAAGCGGACTCGCGCCGAAGAGGATGAACATGATGCCCTCGTCGCAGCCGCGGTAGCGGAGAACCTCGCGGCGGATGCTTCGTCGCAACCAAAGGCAAAGAAAGCTCGCGTGGAGGCAAACCGGTCCCTCTTCGTCCGTTCTCTTCCCGCAGGCGCCACCAGCGAATCGCTCACCGACTTTTTCTCGGAGCACTTTCCCGTCAAGCACGCCACTGTGGTCCTAGATCCGAGCACTAAAGCTTCCCGCGGCTATGGCTTTGTTACACTGACGGACGCCGACGATGCCACAGAGGCCAAGAACAAGCTCAATAATGCTTTGTGGGAGGGCCGCCGTATCAGGATCGACTTGGCCGAAGCCAGACATCGCGACAACAAGGAGAGTGCCGTTGCTGCCGCCGCATCTAACGAGAAGAAGAAGCGTGCGCAAGAGCTTGAGGAAGCCCGGAAGCCCCCGAAGCTGATCATCCGCAACTTGCCATGGACCATCAAGACATCCGATCAGCTATCTGCTCTCTTCCGGGCCTATGGAATCGTCAAATACGCCGACCTCCCTCAAAATAAGGGCAAGCTCAAGGGCTTTGGTTTCGTTACTCTTCGAGGACGGAAAAACGCCGAGAAAGCCCTGAGCTCGCTGAACGGCAAGGTCATCGACGGTAGACCAATTGCGGTTGACTGGGCTGTTGACAAGAATGAGTGGGAGAAGCAAAACCAGGGCGAGCAGAACGCTGAGGACGAGGAGAAGCCGAAGAACAAGAAGAAGGCCGCCGCGAAAAAGGAGGAAACCAAGTCGGGCAAAGACGAAGAAGATCCCAACGACGCTGACGCCGACCTCGAAAACTTCTTCAAGAATCACATGGAAAATCTTGAAGACGAAGAAGAAGACGATGAGGAGGAGGAGGAGGAGGAGGAGGACGATGATGACCTATCCGACGAAGACGAAGATCTTAGCGACAGGGAGGAAGACAAGCAGCCGGTATCCAAGAAGCAAACAAGTTCTGACAACAAGTCGACAATCTTTATCAGAAATCTCCCCTTCATGGTAACCGACGACCAACTCAAGGCGCACTTTGTCGCTTTTGGCCCTGTCAGATACGCTCGTGTCGTCATGGATCGTGCCACTGACCGACCTGCGGGTACTGGTTTCGTCTGCTTCGTCGAGGAGGACGATGCCAGAGCCTGCATCAAGGGGGCCCCTCGTACCCAACCCAGCGCTCTTCCGACCAAGCACTCCGTGTTGCAGGACGAGGCTGCCGACCAGGACGGTCGATACACTCTTGATGGCAGACTGTTGCAGGTTGCGCAGGCTGTCAGCAAGGACGACGCCGAGCGTCTGGCCGCCGACGGAAGCGCCAAGAGACGAGAGAAGGATAAGCGGCGCCTGTTCCTGCTCAATGAGGGTCAGATCGATACCAGATCTCCCCTCTACCAGAAGCTCACACCTTCTGAGATCAAAATGAGAGAGCAGAGTGCTAACCAGCGGAAGAAGCTCGTCCAAAGCAATCCCACGCTGCATATCAGTCTCACCCGCTTGGCTGTTCGAAACATCCCCCGCGACATGAACTCCAAAGACCTCAAAGAGTTGGCTCGCAAGGCTTGCGTTGAATTCGCTACGGATGTAAAGGAAGGCAGACGCCAGCCCCTGTCCAAAGAGGAGAAAGCCCGTAGCGCAAATGAGGCCAAGGAGGCGGAGCACCAGCGTAAGCTGAAACGCAAGGGTATCGTCCGCCAGGCCAAGATTGAATTTGAAAGTCGTGAAGGTTCAAAGGTGTCCGAGGCAGCTGGCGGCAAGAGCCGTGGCTACGGATTCATCGAGTACTCATCTCACCGTTGGGCGCTCATGGGCCTACGTTTCCTCAACGGCCACCAGGTTGAGAACGAGAACGGTAAAAAGCAGCGTCTGATTGTTGAATTTGCCATTGAGAACGCATCGGTTGTCGCACGCCGCAAGGCCGCGGAGAAGAATCTGGACCGGAACCAAAAGAACCAGGACGGCAAGAAGGAGCGTGAGGGCGCTGGGGAATCGAACCCTAAAACTGAGGAACTGCCGAAAATGGCATCCTTGAAGAAGAAGGGCAAGAAGGGGAAGAAGGGCAACATGAACAAGGGCCCAGCTGAGACGAAGGAGAAGAAGGAAGCTAAGGAGGACGATGCTCGTGCCGGAAAGAAGACGGGTGTTGAGCGCGAAGATGTCAAGCCGATGTTGATTGCGAGAAAGCGTTTAATGAGGAAGAAGAAGTCGCAAGGCCGGGGCAAGGCATGACCCGCGAACAAGCGCGGTTAAGGGAATGGGACAGTGGGGAAAGGCGGGCTGATTTAATGCTGGATTAGAAAGTAGCGGCAACCAAAAAAAAAAAAAAAGAATGCGATCAAGGGCTCGAACGTTGACCGTAAACGGTTCTGTCCCTCCTACAAATGGCGTCCATGTGTTGATTTGACCAAGTCTCACGTCCACTCACAGAAATCTAGCAGCAACCAGACGCACGGCATATTTCGCCCATGGCAAGTGACCTGAGCCAAAAACGCATGTAACATCGCCATCGTTCAGTGAATGCCGACAAAATATAGATTCCACATCATTTGCGCTGCAATCCAAGTAGGGGGGACTGACGCGAGTGTATACACTAGATGAAATCCAGAAACGATCCCAGTTCCCTAATCCCCTTCCTGCGCCTTGCAAAACGATGGAGGAGGATTCGCCGATCCCCGCCATTTGACCTCTACAGAGAACGCCCCTATGCAATGCTGATAAAACAATGATACCTCCCCTGAGTTCTTTGTCCAAAAGCTCACGTTGTCAACGCTGGGCTTGACACCAGAAAACCCTAGAGACATTAGGGGCTGAAGCCAATTCGTTGCGTTTTCCTTTAAGCCTCCTCTTCCCCGCCGTTGTTTGCGTCTCTTCTTTTCCTCTTGACCCTGAAAAATTCACCCAAAGTGTCACTCAGACTTCTCGGTCTCCCAGTCTGATATTCCCGGGGCACACCCTCACCAGCCGTCCTGGTTCGCTCCGGAAGTACTCCGATTTCGCTTCCGTTGGAACGTGACATCAAATCCTGCCGTTCCAGGTCCCCTTCGGTACTGACGCCGTCCTCAGGCATGAACAAACTTGCTCGAATACTTGACCGCAACCTCCGCACAGAAGCTCGGCGCATCAAGGGGCTCTCCGCACCTCTGAGCAGAGTATCCTTGACCACTGCACTGACAGTCGAAGACAGCGGTGATGGGGAGAAGAGCGGACCTGGGTACTGGTGGCTGTGAGGACGTTGGCCAGGTAGCGCCGGACGTGGCGTAACAGGCCTGTCAGTGGGAAACCCAGGCTGTAACGTGCCGTCATAAAGGGGTGTTGCTGGCTCCGATGGGGAGAAGCCCAAACCAGGGAAGGTTTGTATCGAGTCGTCTGATATTGTCCGAGTGCCCGGCGGAGGCAGAATCTCATCAGCGGAGTTACTCCACGGGTTTGTTAACAAGGGCTCTGATTCGACTGCAATCAAATTTCCAGCAGACGATGTGTTCGGGACGCGGAGGGAAGGAATGCCCGAGTCATGCTGCATACTGAACGGCTTTGAGCCATTGTTCGTGGGAAAGCCAACAGACGCCTTCGAGGATCGGCGCGACTTGGAGGATGGTATGGAGGTTGCCGAAGGCGGGAGGGGATTCGAAGGGTCTTGTTCGGCCAGTCCAATCGTCTCCTCCACGCCGTCGACATCGGATATTCCGTCGTCAATGTCTTCCTCTAATCTGCCGCTAGTGATGAGGAAGACGCCGAAGAAGGTGAACAAGCAGCCACCAACAAACTTGACGGCCTGTTCGGCCGATGTCCTCTCGAAGTCACGGTAGAGAACGGCGCTGCCGACGATGACGCAGAGGGTAAAGGTGACAAATTGTATAGGAATGACCTGGGTAGAGCTGAATCGTTGCAGAGCTTTGTTGACGTATCGGACTTGCATGACAGCGGTAAACAGGAGGATAAAGAGAAGCGCGTAAGTAACAGGGGTCTTGAAAGCTCCCAAGAGAGTCGAGGAAAGCATCGAAGAGACGCCCTTGGTGGATAGCGCGGTGAAGCCGCCTACAAAAGGGTTAGAGGGAAGCTCTAGCAAGGAAAAGCTGCAAGGGTACATACCAAAAAGGCCAACCAGACCCAAATCAATCAAGATGGTCCGGTGGCCATATTTCGGACTGGCCCACATGAGAACAACGATGAGCGAAACCGTGACGGCGAGATATATCTCGAACTCCAACGTCGTGATGGCATCCCAAACATCGTGGGGGTCAAGCTTTGTCTCCTCCTGCTTGGCGCTCAGGACGACTATGACGACGCCTGCCACCGCGATGATGACGCCCCAGAAGTCGCGGTGCCTGAACTTTTCCTTGAACAGTATGGGCGCGATAATACAGTTGGAGATGAGAGCGACGACCCCTAGAGGAGAGACAATCGAAGCGGGCGCGAAGCCATAGGCCAGAAAGTTGCCCAGTTCGCCCAGGGTAATCAAAATCTGGCCCATCCACCAGTAGGGCGACTTGAGATATGTAGACGCGACCTTCTCATGGTCGCCGGAATAGTCGGAACCGACGGACTCCTCGGAGCGGAAGGATCTGGTTAGAGGTTCGGATTCGCCGGCATCGCGTTGATGCCCATTTTCCTGCTGGATTCGATCGCCGTCGCCGTCGCCGCCAACAGAGCCATAGGGACCGGACTGGCCTCCGCTTTGAGCGTGTTTCAGGGCCTCTCTCGCTCTCCGACGCAGGCGAACACGTTCTCGATGCAGCCGAATGTGTGCGTATCGCTGGACGTTGAGGGCAAGGGCTATGAGAACGTTGCCAACAATGGCGGTGATGATGCCTATCAGCGAGGACCAGTTCTGCAAGTCTTTGCCATCGTCACCATCGCCGTGGCCGGGTCGGGTCGCAGGGTCGGCGGCGATTACCGCAGAGGCCGATGCCATGGCCGCTGGGTAGAGGGGGACGGGGAAGTCGGGAAAGTGGGAAGTCGATAGGGCTCGAGGATCGCGGGTCGTAGATCACAAGCTTTCTTTTGGAATCGGCTCGAGTCGAAGTTTCGGGCTAGCTAGGCAAGGCTGGCGATGGCGAAAACGATGACGGCGCACAAGATTGATTCGCCCGGCATCCAAGCGCGGCGGACGGTAGTGGACTCGGGCAAATGTCGTATCATCTGGACGGCGGAGAGACACCCGCGACGGGAACGAAACTGCACCGGAATGGACGGGAGTTCAAAATGTTGGATGCAAATTGTCGTGGTGTGCCATGAGGATCTGCGTCGTGGCAGAAACGGTCGAAGGGGATGTTGTGGATGGGGATGGGGATTTACGCAAGACCCAGGTACATGCAAAATAGTCCAGCTCTAAACAAGAATCGGCACGGCCATTAACGTATCGGCCGCGTTAACCACCCGTGATGTTAGGCCGGTAAGGCACTTGGCTGATGCTGGTTTCTGGTTTGCGTCTGGGCTTCCGCATGGCTCGGCAAGCCAGCACCGACGCGGGTACGTACTGCAGAGCGAAGCGACGGGAACTGTCCCACAATCAATAACAGTCCCAGTCCCTGGAAGGAGCATTTGCGGGCCCATGGGCCCTGATGTAGCGCCTAGTGTACATTGCGGTTTTTGTAGCGTACTGTAGGTATATCTACCTAGGTGCTCGCTCGAGCTTGAGCAAGGTGTGGCTTAGCAATAGGTGGGGTTGCTAACTTCGCGGCACTTTGCTATGAAATGCTGTCATTTCGTGGTGTCCGGTGCTAGTCCCAGCATGTGCTTAAGCCACCTAACATTGTGGAAGGCCAAACTGCTTCTCGCTCGTGCTAATACCTAGTGTCGTGCATCTCACTTGACAGCCACACCCGAGAAGGTAAGGCAGCCCTGGGAACCCTGTGCCACAACCTACCTAGGTAGACAACGTAGACAATACACTACTATGGTAGGTAGATAGGTGAACGGAGGCAGAAGGGAGTCGATGTGGAATATTGTTGCAGCACGTGCTGCTATGTAGTCACCTGTGGTCTGTGCTTGCAAAATCTCCCAGTTGTCAGTTCATGTCCTTGGTACTTGTCTGCCCACCTGCCTTAAATCTCGGGGCCTACCCAGTCGACACCACCTGGGTACCTGTGATGTACTGCGGTACGTATTTTGCCTCCTCCGTGTGATGCGAAATCCCCCGCAGCGACGGAGTATTCTTATTGGATTTTTCCAGGGTATTCTCGGCGGTCGCTGGAACCTGACGGCAATCGCTGAAAGTTGTTGGGGATCCATCGGTCCTTCAGAGTCTCCGAGGTCGACTGCACTTCTCATTGGGCTTGTTGTACACCCCGTGTCGCCGCGGCTTGCCACCGGTGAGCTGGTCCGATAGCAACCTCTTCCGTCATTTTCACACGATATCTTTGTCGACTTCTTCGATTGCGACTCCAGCGCAGCTCTTTCCAGGCAGCGACGTTCGGCCATTCAATGAAGATTTAGGAACCTCCCCTATTCGCGTCCGGATATCTTCCGCGATTGCCTGCAAATCTCTCTAATCTCACCCACGCTCACACGCGCTCACTCATATACAACCATCCTCTCATCGCATGATTCTCATCAACTGACACGCGAACGAGCGTCGCATCGGTCCCCAAAACATCCGCCAGGCCCTCATAAACACACAGGCATCTAGAACCGCATCATGCCGGACAACGATCCCTCCAACGACAACCTCTTTGTCCGCTTCAAACAGAAAGTCGACAGCCATGTCGCCTCGGTTTTCCAGAGCGTGCTCGGTGTCCCGACCGCAGTCACCCGCAACCTGAACGGCCGCTGGCCCGAGCCGCCCACTCCCAGAACTCAGGACGAGGAGCGCAGGACAACAGCAGACGATGACCAGCATCGCTTGCCGCTCTCGTCTCAGTCTCCCCACCCGACTGTCTTCGAGCTTTTCTCTGAAATGTCCCCAATGCAGGCCCTGTTCAGAGCCGACGAGGTCACCGAGTCCCTATATCAGGCCATGTGGATTTCTTTCCTCATCGAGTCACCCTACTCGCCCCTGATGCTCCGCAACATGCCGCAGCCCACCCCGAAGGATCTCCCCGCCGGCGCCGATTCGGGTTTGTTTGGCTTCGAGGATGCCTTCGAGGATCTCCTAATGGTCACCAGCGGCCAAGGCCTGCCGGACATCAATGAGAGGCTCCGTGTCAAGAAGGAGTGGAGGGAGTCTTTCCCAAGCGGCCTGCCCCCAATTCTTTGGCTTCACCAGCTTACCCGCCAGGGCCTCTGGGATGGATGGGCACCCAGGCCGGACTTCTTGGAGGGGGCCATCAGCGAGAGGTGGCAGCGTTGGCTGCGGGAGCAGGACGACCCTTTCCACGAGCGACGTCCTTTTCCCTCTCCGACTCCGACTGGGTCTGGGGATCTTGAGAAGACTGCCATCGACGCTGCGCAACGGGAAGCACAAAGCAGTCCCGAGGAGGCGCACCAGGAGACGGAGGAGGATTCCTACTTTTCGGTCGTGGGCAAAGCCCGTCTGAGCGGCTCAAAATCGACAGAGACGGGCAAGTCGGCCTCGACAACCAGAGATCTCTCCACTCAGGGTCTGCCAACAGGCTGGAGGGTTGTGGAACAAGTCCAGGAGCGTGATGATGGGAAAGGAAACATTTCAGTCACCAAGACGGTCACGACGTTTAATGACAAGGGCGAGGAGGTTGGCAAGCAGACGGAGAGGCGATCGGACTATACCTGGTCAGCTAGCTACTCGACTGGACGAGGTAACAAGGATAAACGGCAGGAAAACGAGACGGACGAGAAGTGCAATTGGTTTTGGAAGTGAGTTCGCAACGGCAACGGCAGTTGGACGTCAAAAAGTTTCTCACGTTTTTCTGGTTTATTTATTATGGTTTCTCCCTCCGTTCCGTCTTTTGTCTCTCCCTCGCCATCTCTTTTGTGTCTGGTTGGGTCGGGGTCTTGTAAGCAATTATTGCATATTCAAGCGGAAGTGTACAAGCGGAGAAATAACAAAATTGTAACAGTCTACATTGGATGCGATGTGGCGTTTTCCTGTCATCATGGCTATTCGGCCCAACAACGCGTACTTCGTTCCTTCGAGGCCATCTCCTAGTGATTTTGTATGCAGATGCGGGTGATCACGATTCCGAGAAAGCCCTCTTCCACGACATCTGCAGCGGCGTTCCGACAGACAGCTTCCCAGCTCCAATAAGAGCTGGTCTATTTCCCATAACCAACTCTCGACTCCCGTGGCATCCTCAAGCTTCCTCGCTCGACAAGACCATTGATGAGTATCGACCCTGCCTGGCCGAAACTCCAGGCCGATGCCAGCTCCCAGTGGCCAAGCCCCCTCCCTTCCTTGCCTTGGTCGACTCTTGTCAACGGCCGCCCTCGGCTGTCGAGTCCAGCCTGTGGTGCACTTGTTACGGGTGCCATGCACAAACGTCGCTCATGTACGCTCCCGCACAGTTGTTGGGGTGAGTAGGCTTGTCTGTCTCCAGTCACTCGACAATAAACCAAGTACTAGCCGTCTCGCTGGGGATAATGAGGAGCTGGACTAAGGAATCCAGGGAGGGTGTTCCCGCGCCGGCTCGCTTCTGTTTCCTTCAGTTTTGTCCATCAGCCTGGTATACCGAGCTCTCTCAGGTGCCTGAAGGCGTGCGCGGATCTGGCGAATTCTGTTTCGGTTTGTAGCTTACGAACGAGCGCCCCTGTGGGCAACCAGTCCCTTGCCAGCTTCCTAGGTTTATGTGTTCCCTTTTGTGTCGCAGCAACTACCTAAAAGATTACTGCATTTCACCCATTGATTGTATACCACACGGAATGTAAACCATTGAGATACCATAACCGATATCAACCACATGATAGATTTCTGTATTTTCTGGGATTGCCGCGGCTCTTGATTTGCTAGTAGATACTGCGGATTCCCAGTACTGTGCGCCTACCTTCTTCCGCAGGTTGTTGTGCCAAAGAACTCGCTGTCTGAATCTGGTGAATCGTATTCCAGGTGCTCAGGATGAGGTCACTGCCACTCAGGTTGGTAGTATCGTTGCTCAAGTGTGGAGGAAGTTGTTGGTTTTGGGTTATGTATATCCAATAACTTTCGATCTGGATGAACTGGTAATTCTCACTTGGATATAAATCTAATAAGAAATTTGAACCTAGAGATGCCAATGTCGGTTGAACAAGATGTCCTCGCAAAGTGATAACCAGCCAGCCGTAGTTTCCAGGGTGACGGACATAGGCCCAAATCTCACGCACGATACCATGGAGCACAACCTCGATAGCAACGAAGTGAGCTATTTGGCATGTCAATAGACTCGCGACGCCCGGCAGTTAGCAGAAAATCTGACACTTGCCGGGATGGGAGCAATGTCCGCACTCAAGGAGCCAAGCGGGTGCAGGAACTAGCCTATCGATAAGACAGTGAATCTCCATCAAGCGACAACAACATCCGCCAGCCTCCGCGAAGCCAACGACAACACGAAGTGGAAAGACACGGCAACTATGACATTGTCCAGCTCGAGTACTGAAAGCCCATAGATATCACGGCGAGAGAGCATGACACCCCCACAACCATCCGAGTGTCGTGAAGTAGCGGGCTTCCCAGTCTATGTAAAGCCACTCACGCGACCCGGTGAACGTACGAGGCCAAGGGGCAGGTGTCCGAATCGTCAATCTACTTTGACAGTAGGACGGGTCACGGAATCTTGCATGTTTTGATTTCGAAGGCCGAATGCTGGCTTGTCGCTGTAGTGAGCCATCAACTTGATGTCTTACTGAGCACTCTACAATGAAACGGCCAATCCGTATTGATCAGGTCGTCTCGAAGCAAGTTGGCATCGTAAATGCGCACGATACACTTTAGTCTTTAACGCCCGTGGGCTTATCTTCTTTTTCAGTGAAGCAATAGAATAGTCTGCCCCCTCAACTTGGAAGTCGATGAATTACGTTGCGTATCAGAAAACAGGAGGTGCCTTGGGGTTAAAGTCCAGGGACCATCCTCGGTCTGCATCTGCCCGCCGGGGACGAGGGCTGATAGGTCCAGCAAGAGCTCCAACACGGGACAGCGAACAAACCATTTTGGCCAACTATTTGCCGCTCTGATGTGCCGCCGGGACACCATAGTTCTCGAGAGGACGTTCGGGAATGCACGTTCAGAGTCAGGGGTTATCGGCAGCACGGCCTGGACACCGAGGTTTGGCACTCTGTACGGGCTTTCGCCGCAATGTCGTCGAAACGGGCCGCTGCCGGTGTTACTGACGGCATATCAGCCCAGGCTACCAACTCCGAAGAAAACCGCGTATCGTGATGATGGGCAGAACCGTAACCGGGGTTTCCCCTACCCTCAACTGATTTACCAGTGCGAGCCAGCCTTCATATCGCCCCGCGATCATCTCTGGTCTGTCCAAGTAGCGCAGAAATACTAGAGATCGACATAACAAGTCTGAGCGCACTCTTCTGCCCTTACCCCCCTCCCCTCTCTTCCTGCTGATCGTTACCGTCCGAGCGCAAGACGGACAAATATTTTTGACAGCCTAGCATGGGGCCACGTTACGCGCCATTTTGGAACGGGCTGTCGAGCATTTACTACCCATACACGGCTTCAGCCCAACCCGGTTGACAAGGCCGGCACCTGGGCTTCGGTGTCGGTATCGGTAGTGGATGGTTTGGAATCAAGAGGCCGTCCCGGAGACTGACGGGTGACCACGCCAGGGGAATGCGCGATGTGTTGCGAGTGTCACCAACCCGGAAGCTGGTAGGGGAGGGGGCTGGACCGGCGCGTTGCATCGGTTAGACGCTGTTCTTCGCTTTAACTTGTAGTTTGTTATTTGAGTCGGCATCGAGGCGTTCACAAACAGCAACGAGAACAACCTGCCAAGGTGATGAAACCCAAGCGTGATGGAATGGTGGCAGGTAAGAACGGAACGAAAGACCGAAGTGTCAATAAAGAACGCGTTATATCAGGGAAGGTTGTTATTACAACGGTGGTGTTTTCCAACCCCACGAGAAGAACGCCGGTTCCGGCAAACGCGCAGCGCGGAGCGTCGAGAGAAATCCCATTCGAGGCTCATTACGAATATTACGTCGAAGTTCATCCCCTCCTGGAAAAGGATTGCTTGTCCTTGACTTCCTACGGGGCTCAACTAGTCTGAACGACTGAAACGACGGCCCGTTTATGGCAGCAGATATAGCAGCTGTCGAATGGCATCAGGGCCGGGTTCATCGCTTCGGCGCTTAAGATACCCAAAGGGATGGGGTTGCATGTCTTCCCAGGCCGCGTGCGACATCTGGGTAGGCGGTGCCAGAGTACAGTGAGGCTGTCGGGATCTTCCTTGGTCGGGATGCTGTCATGTCGCTATTGAAACTCTCGATCGATGTGGCTGTCTGTGAGAGCTGGCTGCAATGGCACATAGTCCGTCAACGGTGCTATATTATGGACGACAATCCCGAGGCTGCGGGGAAGTGAACGAGGGTTTGTCACGGTTGTGTAATCCAGTTGGCGCCGCTGCAGAAACGGTTGAGATATGAGCGGGTGATAGTGGCGTGATGTCGGCGAGATGTTGGGGTCCCTTGGAGGATTGGAAAGACGAGACGAAAGTCAGGAGCCCGAGCACTCTGTCAAAATGACAGCTACCGTAGTAGGGAGAGATTGATATCCGAGTCAGTCTCTTCTGGCATTATCCTGGCCCATGATCACAAAACTGCGTGCAGTTGAGCGCACGGGTTTTCTGCGGCACTCGGTCCAGGCGTTTGGGTCCGTTCCATTTGTCCTGTTCTGTTCGGTTCGGATGCCGTGCGTCCCCAATGAGACCAACGTCTTGAGGGCATTCACCCATCCCGGAGGACCAACGCCGACTCGCAACTCCGTCTGGGTGCGCGTGCGAGACAATACAAATCGCCATTTGCAGAATGCATGGACCAAGCAGGCCGCCGAAACAGGCCACCTGGCTCTTCTCTCGACCTTCCATGTGAGCTTCGCGGGACCTTGCAGGCTCGTAGGGCCGATCAGCACCCTTTCGAGAGGGGGGGCTGCACGCAGCTAGTAGTTGGACCGTCACACCGACTTACGAATCTGTGCCTCGCCTATGCAAGTCCCACGAGACATTCGACGCCTCTGCGGTGGCATGGTGTTAGGTCATGTATCTCGGCGCATCCTTTGGGGCCGGGACCGGGACCGGGACTGGGACTTTTCTCCCTCGGTCTAAGGTCCCTCAGCAGAGACTCTGTCGAGGCGGACACCAGACGCACCACGGACATTCGATTTCAGGTGCCAGTTAGGTTGGAATGGATTTTGCCGCATTCTCGACTATCCGTCTGCCGGTCCAACTTCGACTGCATCCATCCCATCCACCCCATCCTCATCCACCCCAGCCTCTCCAGGCACAAGACACAAGGCACAAGGCGTGGGAGACGAGGATTTCTCGAGACCGCGGCTAATTCCAACCAACGTAATGTTGCACCGAGGCCGATCCATGGTGTGTATGTGCGCCGTACCTTAGCAGTTGATGCTTCGGGCCAGGACACGCTTTCGTCCGGGGCGGCGCGGTGGAGTGGGCAGAAGACAGACGTGATAGGCCATTTCTGGATGAGAGGCCCTGCGAGACGATGAGGAAAAAGGGAAGAAGCTGCAGACGGCCTGCACTCCCATGAAGTTCCCCAGGATTTCCATCCTCCACAGTCCACACCAAGGGGGCCGCGCAGGAGGGTCACTCTCGCAGCTCATGCGCATTCGACGCTGGAGGTCCCCGTACCGGTCAACAACAACAACAACAACAACAACAACAACTCCGTGGCCGACGCCGAATTTCTCGGTCTCGCGCTTAAGCTTTTTGGTTTTGGCTTTTCTTCTTGCCTTTCGTGTCGTGTCTTCGATTCGGCCCGCGACGATGTCTACCGACCACTCCTCCGAGACATCCCGTTCCCATACTTGTATCGTTTTCCTCTTTTCCCTGTTGCTGTTGCTGTTGCTTTCCGTCATGTTCCGGTCCGGTCATGCAGTCTGACAGGAGATGCTGATCGCCGTGGACCCGGCGACAGTCGACCACTACGTACATCCAGGTGCTGTCCAGAGCGATGGCCGATGCACGCTGACGGACGCGACGTCGTGAAATGACGCCGTCAGCCGTGAGCCGTCCACAGTCAACCGCCATGCCTCATCAAGACTGGTGAGCGATGCCAGATGAGGCGTAGGCTCCTAGGGCGTCAGCCCTGGAGATGACGGCGTCGCAGGCGCCAAGTGGCAACCCGCAAGTCATCCTTCTTCCCTGGTTCCAACCAAAAAAAAAAGTCCGGGGTCGAGGTCGTGGTTGGCATGTTGATCTAGTCGTTGGACCGGCCTTGTCTGGACCGACCTGTCGCCGGTCAAGAAGGGAAGCCGTCATTCATCATTCGAGCTGGGTCTGGAGCTCCATTGTGTACGTGCCGCATGTACAGTTTGATGAAGAACTGCAGCATTTGACTGGCTTGGGAAGCGACCCTCCAACAACGGCAGCATCTAATCTCCTGGTCACATGGTCTTGGTCTTGGCCCTGGCTTTCGTCTCGACTACAGGTGCCTGGCGAGGCCGAAGGGAGGAACAGACAGACGACGGCGGGCTGATGACAACGGACCAACAGTAGCGATGATGATGAAGCGGAGCGAGTGGCTCGCCGCGTGGTTGGGGATTTTGGGGGCAATGTAAGGTGCTGCTCATGTCGGTTGCAGGCAGCTGCGATCCCATTCCCAGGTGATGTGATGTGGCAGAGCTCTCGAGTTCTCGAGAAAGGTAGTGATACAAAGCCAGCCAGAGCCAGGTAGAGGTAGGTCCTTCCCGTCCCTTTTGCCAATTCGGTCCGTCGGGCAGCCGCGCCAGTCTGGACTGCAGCCTTGCGAACCTTGTTCTATTGGCCATCTTTCTACGAAGTACAAAACCTGCCTAGGTATTTACTTGTTGGCTCCTACCGTATCTTAGGTAGGTAGGTAGTTACCTAGATGTTGATCTACATACGTAGTCATGCGATAGGAACATCAGCTTCAGACAGCTCTCCATCATGCCGACTGGCTGGGGCATGGTGTAATCGAGGTTGCATGGTGTCCGTAACTGGGTAATCATGGTAAAGGTGTTCATGGGCCAAAGATAGTTAAGCTTACACAAATCACAGCCACGAACACTACTTGAAACATGGCATCGTCGCTTCAACTAGAAACTTCAAACCAGAGGCTGGAAAACGATTGCAACAGCCGGGACTCAACAGACAAGACGGGCGGGGAGTCGAACTACCCGTGCCGGTACCGATTCCCTCAAAGCTCTCCCGTCTCGTCGAAGAGCCAGCCCCTGGGGATCAGGTAGTGAGGGACGGTGACGGTGATGGGGACGGTGACGGTGATGGGGACGGGGTCGGAGACGGGGTCGGAGACGGGGTCGCAGACGAGGTAGGCATTGGCAAGCAAGCTGGTGCTGGGCTGGAGGGGCGGGAAAGGGCGCCGTCTCCTGCAGAACATCCTTGACGGCCAGCCATTGCAACCTCGACAGGGAGCAGGCTCAATGTCCCGTCCAGTCCCTTGGGCAGACTGCCTCACAGTGCATTGAGCTCCATAGCACCCGCCCACCTCGCCGACCAGAAACGGTCCAATGGAAAGGGGTCCAACAGGGCTACAGCAGCAATATAGTGGAATACATGGCAGATGCCGTAAGGAAGGGCACGCACGCTACTCTATCCGTACCGAAGGTGGTAGGTAGCTTGCGAGAGACAGTCGTCAGGGGCACCTATCTGGACGGAGGCACAGGGTTCACGGCGTGAGGCACGAGGGGGAAGGCTCTGCTGGGCCCGAGAAAAGGGTGCTTGCTGTTGCATTTGTTCTGGAGATGTTGTTTGTCGCTGTTTTGTTTTCGGACTGCGTTCCCATGGACCATGGTTCCTACCGCGGCTTCGCATCCGTGCGTGATACGGGTGGACTGACGCTCAGTTGTCAGGTCTACAAAAACATGGCTCTACTTGTTTGAGATTGTTTCTGGCCCAAAGCAAAGTGCGGGTATCACCGACGCAGAGCGGCAATGTGGGCGAAGCCTGAGCTCAGTCTGCTCGATGCTGACTCTTGTCGACATTGCCTTAGTCGCGGCCGGAGCTGCAGACGTCCCCAACTTTCGAAATGCAGGGGAATGCGAGGTCTAGAACGGTGCACAGGGCAAGAAGTCCGGTGAGGGATACTCCACCGCAGCAGCAAGCACCACTACACTACACTATCCGTACACCAGTGACCAGCAGCATCAGGGCCGTCTCTTCCTTGTCGGCACGCCTTGGCGGGAGGTGGCACAACGCACGCACAGCTACACTACCTAGCGGACTGTAAGAGCATGAGGAAACCTAGGTACATGAGCTCTGCAAAATGTGCTCTGTTGTGGTCTGTAACATGGGCACCTTTCAGTGCCTCAACACTTCCGTAGTATAATAGGTATGTAGGTACCTAGGTAGACACTAGACAGACCACTATGTAGGTAGGTATAAGTAAAGTATACTTATGATTACTTGCTTTCCCTTGTATCCGTACGGATACTAGGTGCCTTTTTCGAAGGAAGTCCCTGTGCATATAGGTCCCCGTATACGTTCCTCACCTACCGCAGTAGGTTTGGATGATGTGGGTTGCATGGACCCCTGACACTAGGCAACTGGGCAGGTGTGGAGACGTCCAAAGTCTCCAAAGCAGCACAACAAGGTACTGCCTACATAGGCAGGTACTGCATGTCGGTATGGAGCCCAGGACGTTGGACAGGTACTAGCATCCAGGCGAGGCACCGGACCGAGGTACAGTGCCGCACTGTAGGGTTGCTGGACCTGCTGGACCAAACTCGGGGTCGGCGCCAGGTAGGTAGCCTGTGGGTAGGTAGGACGAACACGGAGTGGAGCTCCAACGGCGGAGGAGAGGGGACAGCGGCGCAAAGCAGGAACGGGCAAGGATTGGCAAGGCGAAAGCATCGCCTTCCTTGCCTGGGCAGCTCAGTCGCGAGGCTTAGCTGTGCCGACCAACCAAAGGGCCTGACTGCATAGTACGCCTTGCCGTGGTTCCTTGGGTAATAGAACGCGCGAAAAGCAACAGTCCAATCCTCGTTCCTTTCCACGCCCCCATAGTACGGATACGGATACTGGAGTCTGGGATTTTGGTAGCATTTCCAGCAAGATTCCAATTCAGCCATCATTATCAACAACCCTCAACGGGCAGCTCATATTCCGGGACACCGGAACTCTGACCGACCGCGCGGCTTGCATGCCTATCATTCATTCTTCTTCCGCAGATACGAATACTGTCTCAAAAGAACGAGACGACACAAATGGCAATGGACCTTACCTTACGTAAGATGCTTCGTACAATCCATCTTTTTCACCAGCCCGAGGGCCCCGTCGCGTCTGCAGCAACCGGCACCCAGAATCCAATCGAAGCCATCTGATTCTGCGATCTCGTATAGTACTTACCTACGGTACCCATCCCGAGTCCATACCTACATAGTACCCACACCACAGTCCCTGCCGACGGCCTCGCTTGGCATCGTGACACTCAACGCAGCACACGCTTGCTTTTCCGCTGCCTTGTCCGAGGAACAGCCGTCACGGATCTACGATCGTATCCGCCTTTGCTGCGTCTCACAAAGCTGCCGCCCAGCTTATTCTTTCAGTACGATACCTCTGGGACCTTTACTGAAGCATATGGGTTGGCACTTTGCCTACCTGTCTACTATTCGTATGCATGCACGCATGTATGTACGTACGCTCCCCTTCGAATACCTTATCATGGCAACTGCCAACAGCAGATACCCATACTACAGTCTACATCCATGTCCACAAGCGAGTCGACCACTGACTCCAACGGTCCGACCCCCAACCTCCAGCCCACGGTTCCAGGGTAGCGCGACCTGCTACTCTTCGGCGTAGTACGTACCACACCCGCGGGCCCCGCTTTCCGCTGTCTGTCTTCTCCATTGCTTCCTACTTCCAGCGAATAGGCAAGCGTCCCGCCTCTGTGGGACAGACCGGTGGGAGCAGAACAAAACGGCTCCGTCGCCGTCTGTGCGTTGGGGCCATGCAGGCACGCAAGGCTGGTCCGCCTTTAGCCAACTCCCTACGGAGTACACTACTATGGAGTATGGTATTACGGATACACTGACTAGAGCAAGAGGGAGAGACAGGGACAGAAAAAGACGCACCTCTTCCGCATGCCTTTCTTGGTAGCCAATACCCGTGCAGATTTATGACGAACTCTGACTGCAGCCGGAGCTCGCGACTCAGTTCCTGCTCGGTGCTGGGATGCAAGACGGACTACGGACTCTGCAATAATCACCTTGCCTCTACCTTGCCTCTGCTCTTTCCTCCTGTGCTGCCCTTGGTCCGGGTTGCTGACCTTCGACCTCTCCGTCTGCCGCCATACTCGGTTTGCGCGATACTCCATGCCGCCGTGCAATCGTAATACTACGAACGCATCCATCTCGGAAGTATAGTTGTGTCTGCGCCATTGTGGTCGATCGCCAAGGGGCTGCCGGGACTCGATGAGTATTATCTGCAGCCCACCCAGCTTTCTCGCCTCATGGGTGTTGCTTCCTCTCGTCTACTGCAACTTTTCCCTTTCCTGCCACAGACGAAAGTCGAGGTCCAGTTGACGCCGCGCTCTCGTCACTCTCCCGCTCCCCTCTCGACAACGCCGACGACGACAAGAGGTATTTTACTCTCGACTAGAACTTCTCTTGACTTGCTCTCTGGGAAGATGGGGCTTACCCAGAGCATCGAACAGATTCGCTAGGGGATATCGGTGCGGATACGGACTGCGCTGCACTCACTGGTTGCTGGCAGACTCAAGCTCTACATACACTAGTAGCAACAGCACCGGCCCCCGCCCCTGCAGTTGGGTCGGGACTCGGTCCTGAGGAGCGAGAGCTGGACAGTGGGCATTGGGCAAGCAAGCCTGGGCTGGGCTGCCTGGCACCGCCTTGCCTGTCATTTGGTCCCTTGCCACGAATGCCCTTGGGCGTCCGCCATGAACAGGGTCTCACGGAGAATTCCAGAACCGACCGACCGACAAATATCGACAGGGCAGAAGCAAAAGCTGGGAGCGGGCTTGTCATTCGAGTTTGCACTCTCCTGCGCCTTCTTCCAATCATTCGTTCCAAGGATCTGGAGCTAGGGGCGTTGGCCTTCGCGGGACCTTCGCGGGACCTTCGCGGGACCTTCGCGGGACGTCACAGGCCACACCACGACGCTTAGCGCCCACCGCCGCCTCCGGTCGTCGTCTGCCAACAACGGTCTTTGTCTCAACCTATGCCGAATAATTGGGTTGTCTCAGAGCCCCGTTACCACCGCAGACCTAACGGCCAGGCCACCGTTGGCGGTCTTGAACTTGAGACACCGCGTTGTACGGCATTGACTCTGACGGCCGGGGGGCTGGCTCCGTCGCGGGCCTGACCATTCGCGCTCCCAGACGCCCAACGGCGACCTGCATTTGCCCAAGAAAACCTGTTCGTGGTTCGGCGCATCACGCGCTGGCTGGCATTCGCTGCAATTGGATGACGCAGCGTTCGGCGCTCGCAACAACGCCCTAGAACGGTCTTCTCGTGCGTACGAAGAAGAAATTCCATACGGCCGGCAACCTGCTGAGCCCACAATTGCGTGGTCCCTGTCTGTCCAGCCCACGCTAGATACCCAACCCTGCCCGCCTCCTCACTGCTCCTGGCACTGGCAAAAGCTTTCCGCCGGGGGCCACAGCCCTCTGGGCCTCTGGGAGTCGTCGATCATGATCTGTCATAATCTGGATCTGGCCTTGTCCAGCGCTGCTTGGAAATCGACGAACCGCTCGCGCAGATTAGCCACCGCCAGGCTCGAATTGTTCCTGACGGCCGTGAAAAGGCCCAGGTGCCCACACCGCATCTCGCTCATTCTTTCTCAATCGAAACGACATCGTGAGCATATTAGAAGGCGGGTGTCCAATTTAAAAATCACCATGAGGGCCGAACAAGAAGTGTGATGCCGCGTAAAGGAGGCGCCTTGCTGCCAGCAATTTGGTTGGTTGAACTTGGTCGGCAATCTGTGTCATTCAGTTTCGTCTTCTGCAGGATTGTCGACTGGCGGCGGCCCGGACGGACTCAAGAGCCGCGCCCGATGTAATGACAAACAATTTCTTCGCTTTGTCGATCCAGGAAACGGTTGGTCAGAGCATTCCAGGCCATCCCATATGTCAAAGTTCAGATGAAGAGGGTCAGTGTTGGATAAAGTGTACACTGGCCGAGGCACAGACAGGAGTGT
Source organism: Colletotrichum plurivorum (assembly GCA_014235945.1). Lineage (NCBI taxonomy): Eukaryota > Fungi > Ascomycota > Sordariomycetes > Glomerellales > Glomerellaceae > Colletotrichum > Colletotrichum plurivorum. The sequence goes on from WIGO01000093.1 coordinate 63,386, forward strand.
CAGAGCCATGACCGTCGCAAGGGGTTTGAAACGGCAAGTCAATTGAACCGAAGCTCTGGGCATCGTCAGGAGCGCGACTGGACAAACCTTATTCGACCATGTTGGCGGGTCGATCAAATGTTTGGCCAGTTTTCGGACGAGCCTGCTTTGTTGATTTCTCTTGTCGGGCTGGCTTGTTGCTGGTGCTGGTGCTGGTGCTTGCATACATAGTACGTATGTATGCAAGCATGGCTGATCAAGTTTGCATGTTTGCGAGCTCAATGGTTTGAAGTTTGAACCAACAAGCACGACTGACCAACTGGGCATCCCACCACAAACATGCGAGCAGCTCGTGCAACCAACAGAAATCAATAGAGGGTTACCATGAACTGGCCCGGGTCCTCCCTGTTTACGCAGGCGCACCATTCGCCGTAGCGATGCGTGGTCGGGGAGTCGTCTGCTGCACAACGGTCAACGGAGCAGAATAGTATACACAGTAAGGGAGTAAGAGAGTGATACGACCTAGGCACGACGAAGAACAACGCGTAATGTTGGACGCGACGACAACGGCAATACGAAAGGTCGATCCCATGGGCTTGCGCAGGTGTGGATGTCTGGACTCTGGATGCCGTCCGCGGAGTGGATCACAACTGTCAGGCAAGCATCAGGGCAAGCTGCAATCAGAAACTCTCGTCAATCGCCTCGTCTGGAGCCGTTGACTCTTTGGGCTCCATGATCGATCGACTCTGAGCCCCTTGGTTCGTGGGCGAGGCGAGGCACTCGGTTCATCAGTCTGTACAAAGTGTTAGACTGTCCTGCTGTTCCTGCAGGTGGCTTTCTATTAGGTCTTGCCACGGCGGCGGCGGCGGCGGCGGCGGCTGGTTGCAGCCGGTGCCGGTCTCTGCATGACCGGGCTTAGAGTAAGGTTCCATGGCAGCAGACACCGGGAACACGGGAAATCGGTAACATCATCCATCGAATCGCCGGCGAACATCGCACATCACATCGAACACGGCGTGCACAGTGCATGATGGCTTGACAGTGGCAGTGGCCCGACGCGTCCAAAATTGAAGCCATTTCGCAACACTGGACACTTCGCGTAACGCAACTGGTGGTGTGCAGCAGACCTAATCTCATTTCTCATTTCCTCATTTTGGCGTCCCGGTTCTCTGAGTCTGAATCTGTTGGCCGTCTCTTCCGCGTTGGAACAGGCCTCACCCATCTAATCGCCCATATGGCATTCCTCCGCGTTATTGCACTCCACATGCACCAAAATGCCAGCCAGCCCTGGGATATTAGCCAACCATGCTGGCGGGACCCGATGGGCTTCTCGTTGTTGGAATGGCAATAAGTATCATCGTCACCAGCAGCAACACTGTACTGTACTGTACGTACATAGTATATTCGTACATAGGTATCCGTAGTACTCTATAATAGAGTACACACACATGCTGCTTCACGCAGTCGTTGATGAGTTTGGAGCACGCGACTGTCCGCGGACAAGCGTCCGGTCTGCAGGGTGCCAAGCTGCAACATGCATCAAGAAGGAAAGCAGTTTTCGGTTCTATTTTCTTAACTTTTTTTTTCTTTTCTTTTTTTTTTTTTTTCTCTCTGAACCCCTCTCCTGCACGATATTCCCCCCGGGTACTCCGCGGGGGCGCGGTCGTCGCCGGTCAGTAGTATTACTTGGTATCCGTATCCGAAGTGTGCTATGTATGTATGTACGCAGACCCGCCGGGTCTTGCATGCCCCTATCGATTCCGAGGTCGCGCTGTCGTGTCGTGGCTGTTGCTGTTGCTGTTGCTGTTACCGCACTGCCGCGACTACTGCAACTGCTTGCTTCTCTGCTTGCCTGCATATAATATTCGGTACGAATACCAGGCGCTCGCAACATCATCACCATCACCATCACCACCATCACCACCATCACCACCATCACCACTGGCACCACTGGCATCGCTAGAGGGAGAAAGGAGAGCGAGGACGAAGGAGAACGGAATCAATCGTACACCACAGACGACAGTTACACTACCTACATACTATGGTAGGTAGTAGGAACCTGGCCACCCCGGCTTGGACACCCACACACCCATATCGAACGCCGGTCTCCTCCTCCCACCTCCTCAGTCCCCACGGCAGGGAATCCTGGACCTGAACGCACACCACACCCCGGCGGCACCTTCACAGCCAGATCCCTTCCTCCCCTGCCCACCCCTGGTCGAGCATCCTGGAAGAGGGGGACAGACGGGGGTTCTGCTGCGGCGTTGCATTCTGGGACTAGGTAGGGCCTGCAAGCACACTAGTGTAGCGTACGTTGCAGGGCAGGGTGGGTGGTAACGGGGCGGCGCTGACATCCCCCGTCCCCCCCGGCCGTCTCTGTGCTAGGTCTTTGCTCTCTCCATTGCTCTTGCTCGTTGCTCATGCTCATGCTCATACTCATGCTCATACTCATGCTCACGCTCACTCGCTCGCTTTCTTGCCCTGCTTGTCTGCTTGCTGGCCCCTACTCTGCTCTGGTGGACGGATACTACTACATGGTATGTAGTGTAGTACGGATACCATGCCTAGTAATAATAATCGTTGTCCCTTTCGCAGGAAAACCACAGGTTGACCTACGGATCCCAATGTTCGGATCCCGACCCCCCGGCTCCTCGAGGCATTGAAAACAGCACCATCTTAAATATATTACCAGTCCCAGGTGCATCCCCCACATTTTAGTTCCTTCTCTGCCACATGCCGCTCTTCGGGACGAATAACAAAAAGAAGCTGGACGACTGATGCCGGCTGCTGGTGCTGTTGCGCGCGCTTTCACACTCCCTCATACTTTTCCCACCCAGCCCGCGCACGCACGCGTACCACCACGCCTGAACTCTCTCTCTTTCTCTCTTTCTCTCTTGCCTCTCTTATACTACCATAGTAGTATATACGCCACGGCACACTGACACGCCCCGGAACACAACCCGCGAGATCCAGATCCTAGGCCCGTTTTTTTTTTTCTTTTTTTCCTCTGTGCGTCCTAAAAAAAAAAAAAAAAGAGGTAAACAACGGAAGGACCTAGCACCAGGGGGAAAGCCTCGACGCACGCACGCACGCACGCCCGAACGCACTTGCCTGTTGGTCGGTTCCGCCAAAGTTCAAACCACGCACTGGGGAAGAAGGGGACTCCTTGAGAGGGGGCACGCCTTGCTCGACGTCGCCCTCGCCCTCAGCATTGAGACGAAAACAAGATGTGGGCTACAGCTCCACTGCCGTATTACTCGGCCTACAAGCCTGCGCGGAGGAAAGACAGGGCCAGCACCACCGTCGGCAACAAAGATGCCGCACCGCCAACCTCTGTTGTCAACAACCCAGTTCCAGTTCCCCTTCCTCCTCTCTCTACCACCCAACCCGAAATAAACAACAGTAACCTTTCGGATTTCTTCGAGCCTGCTCTTGATGGACCGCCGTCGCCAGAGAGGATTCGTGCCTTGAGCAAGCAGATGAAGAGGGCTTCGGCCTGGGACAAGCACAAGAGCAACGCCACCACGTCCTCTGGCTCGTCGTCCTCGCTGCGCTCCATCACCTCGGAACGTCGTCCCTCGTGGGAACACACTTTGGAGAACATCACTCTGTCTAGAAAGTCTTCCGGCCGGTCCACTTCGAGCAGCATGCCGTCCCGAGACCGCCCCGAGAGCGTTCAGCTCTTCGGCAAGACCATATTCAACCGCAGGGCCAAGCTCAGGCGGGATAGCAGTGCCCAGAGCTCCTCCAACAGTTCTTTATATTCTGGTGAGCTCGCCTTGGATGGTTCCGCATCGGCAAACAAGGACCATGTCATCCCGTCAATCTTCAGCCGTCGACGGACTCTAAGGCAGGACACGATAGGAGACGACCCTGCCCTCGGCAGAAAGCTGCAAATATCAGGCCCGTACAATTTCCAACATGTCACCCATACCAGACGCGACCATCTTCCAGACCTCCAGCGGGGCAGCCGCGCCGAGCTGGTCTCCGAGTTCTCGGCCATTCGTGCTGGCCAACGGCCCACTACCGGCTCGCTCAAGGGGATCGACGTCGAAGACTTGCACTTCTCCAACTTCTCGTCCGAGGCACTGCAACCCCAGCAAGAGGACGCCTTCGCCAACGAAACCCACAGCGAGCTGTTGCTGAACCGCCCGCCCGTCGTTGCCCGGCAGTCCGGCCCGGTCTCTGCCCCTCGGCGACCCCTCAAGCATACCCGATCTCAGGAACAGCTGCGCGGCAGCCCGCCCCGTCCGGCACCTCCCCGACCGCCCAGGTCACCGATTGATGAGCATGCCATGATGGCTGTCAATCCCAATCCTCCTCCCATGCCGCCACCCGGAATGTCGAGTCGGGTCTCATTACAGCAAAAGCAAGAGGCCTTCGAGGCCATCGAGACCGGCGACGCCCAGGATAGGCCATCAACGAGTGGCAGCTTCCAACTTTCGAGCTCGTTTCGCTCCTCCTTGGGCGTCGTCGAACATTCGGCCGCGGTCCCTGAATTCTTGACGCACGAGCCCGATCTGGAGGTTTTCGCGGACCCGCGGTTCTCCCATGCAATCACAACGCCTGACGACGCCGCTTGGCCACTAACAGCCAGCAGCACCAGCTTTTCGTACGAGATGGCGTTGCCCGACGTTCCAGAGGAGGAAGAGCACCATGCTATGGGCCGGCTTTCTCGCGCCAGCATGGCCAGCACCAATTCATCGCTAAGAGGCAGCCAATCCGTGCCCGTCTTGCGGCAACTGGTTCAGGCGCAGGCCCAAGGAGAGGAGCTCCAACGCCCGCCGAGCGGCGCGTCGGATACCCTGGGTAGCTTCGACGTGTTCGGCACCAAGACTGCATTGAAGGAGGCTCTGGAGGAGGAGGAGGTGGGCGACGTTCTTCTACACCGGGCAAGCTGGGAGGACGACATTGACTACTGCTACGAACATGAAGTCGAGGCCGACTGCGACTACGCTTGGGACCGACCGTCGTTGGATCTCGTGAGGGAGGATGTCGTCCAAACCCCCGTGGACAACGAGAATGTGCTTGTCGCGCCGCTCTCGGCCGGGCTGAAGCCGGCCTCGGTGCCCCGACTGGACATTCCGGCACTCAGCCCGTCCAGCCCGACGTCCACCACGAACGGTCACGAAGCCATCACGCCTACGATCCCAGCCCTGCCAGTCAGGTCCAACTTCTCGCACCCGAGGATGGAGACGAATTACAGGGGGCAATCTCATCTCCACGTCAGGACTGCTTCTCACGCTTCGAGCTTCAAGGAATCCCACGGCTTTACGCTGTCGCCGTCTCTTCTTATCCCCGGAGACTTCAGGCAGCAGATGATGGCCGACGCGGACTCGGAAGCTTACCCCCCGGATGTCGCCAGACACGACAACCGCTTCTCATTCGAAGCCGAGCCCACCCTGTCGATGGAAACCCCGGGGCTGTTTGCCAGAGATCGTGCTAGCACATCCACTACCGGCAGCAACTCATCGGAGCAGACAAGCTCGACCGCAGCCCGGCACACCTCGACCAACTCGACCTGGACGGCGCTGACGAGATACACGGGAAGCACAACTTTTGAGGGATGGAACCCCAAGGCTGAGGGTATCGACCACGCCCGCTCGTTTAGCGTCGACGAGTTTCCCGACCTCGGATCGCCCAAGGGACGCAAGTCGACCATGACCCCGCTGCCCGAGTCCGAGGAAGTGCTCACGACTTCTCTCTCCACGGGAGACATGCGCTCCATTGCCCAGCGCAACCTCGCCAGCCTCTCCCGCGAGAGCCTTCCGCTCAGCAGATCGAAAGACTCGGTCAAGCAGCACCGACGCCAGCGTGCCCGGACCACGAGTCTGAGCACTCCGCCCCCTCCCGGGCAGTACGCCCTCTTCCCGCCAGTCTATTCTGGAAGCCGCATCTAGACCAACCCTGCCGCCTCCGGCGCGTTCCATCACGACGCCACATAAACGCACGCACACCACACACCTACACCGCACACGCACACCACACGCCATTTTCTTGATCTCCGCACTCTACCTACCTTGTACACACACACACACATACACACAAACACCTGCACAACAAAGCGACATCACATGGGCTACAAGGGCGACGCGACCCCCTCCACCTCTCACACATACACACGCATACACACGCACATCAATAACCTTTCCCTACTCTTTTCTGTCATCCTTTTCGATATGCGATGGCGGCGTTTGAAAACAAAATCAAGAAGCGCCGTGGTTTCTATAGACTTGTTGGCATACATCGGCGGTGTACCAGGATTCATCTTTCTCACATAGACCAAGCGTCCGTTCGGGCGCAGCCAGCTATCGGCATCACTCGCTGTTCTTCCCTTTCCATCTCTCTGTTTTTGTTTCTCGCACTCTCTCTTACTATCTCGTTGTATTTGCCTGCTTGTCTTTTTTTCGAGGCAAGAGCGCGGCGCGAAACCTCCCACGCGCAGGGTACAGAAATAGCCTCATCGGCTTTCTGTCCAGGGTTATTATTATTATTACCGACACCCATGCACCACCACCACCAATATTGTTATTTTGTACAAGAAAGAAGGGGGAAAAAACAAACCACAAGGCGAGTCTCGAAGGGAGGCGACCTCGCCGGGCACGACTTGATGGATCATGACACTGGGAAAGAAAGAGAAAAAAGAAACTTGTTGTAAAAAAGGAAAGAGCAGTGCCGGCAGCGGACAGTGAGGAGGGGGGCTACGAGAGGAAAGGCGGGCGAGGTTGAGGAGTGGGTTCAGGGCCCGCGTGATCTCTGTCTGCACGATGGGGGGAAAAGGGGAGTGGCACTTTTTATTTTATCGCGAGTTCGAACGCGCATTTTGAGGCGTCGAACAAACAATCAATCCAAAGATTCACTTTTTGCCGAGTCCAACCCAAGTCTCCCTCCCGTGTTCTCGCGTTGACAAGATCACAATATCTTGGAGGCCTGCTAGCTGGTGAATTATGTTTCCAGACGTTGGCTGACGTTGACGTTGCCGGCTGCTGAAACTGTCTCACACCCTTTTCCCAGCCAGCCAGCATTTCCAGATCATCGGGCTCGTTTTCTTTTCCTGCTGTGAACTTGCTCCCCGGTTTTTTTTTGTTCTCTCGCATGACACTAGTGTAATAGAAGTTGTAGCGAGACCTCACATATAGATTTGGCCCCATCCCTCCCCTCCGTTCTTCCTTTTTTTCTTCGATGCCGACTAGTCAAGTCTGCGATACATGACGGACGTCCACCCACCCACCCACTATGCCACGCATGTCGAGGAAAAAACAAAAAAGAAAAGAGGGGAAGGGGGAAAAAAGAGGTCTCGTGGTGCTGCTGCCAAGTCTGTCAAACCCTCTGTCAACCCCAACTACCCTGAGGTGCCGTTGCATCATCGCGGCCGATACCACCCACACCCACAAACACGCACAAACACGTCCTCATGCATGAGCCAGCAGTGTCAGTGTGCGCTCACTAGGGTGAAATCCCAGGCCGTCTGCCTCACTAGCCAGTCAACCCCCATCCAATTCTTTTTACCCGGCCGAATTCCAAAACTTCAACGTGAAACGACCTACCAGTCCCCCTTCCTCCTGCTTCTCCGTCAACCAAAAAAAGAAAACAAAGCAAAAACAATTCGTCCGCGGGAAAACTCTAGATGGGAGAGCAGACGAAGCAAGCAGAAAACAATGACAACCCAGACTGGAGGTTGCAACAAACAAACGAAAAACAGAGGTGTGCCTCCCTGTGGCAGTGGCAGGCGCGACGGGGAAATAAGAGCCGGCCGGGGTTTGAAACAGAAATGGGAATGGGAATAGGCGCGATTCGAGTGACGTTCGCCGATCGAGATCTGTGACTGAGACACGGAGGGAGGGGATGGGCCAACGGTTTGATATGCCGTCCCACGCCGAATGTCATCGCTGCCGTCGGTAGTTTGGTCGGTCGGTCGGCGAAGCTCCGAGTTCCTGCTCCCCACCCCCACCCCGGCACCCTTGCCTCCGAGTTTTGAGCTCACGCGGTCCAGGCCACCCACCACCCTTATCAACCTGCATGCCGACGCCGGCTACGAAGACTTCGACGACGCGCTTAGCTAGCCACGATTCGAAACCTTGGTGAGTGAGTCGGGGGACGGAGGCCAGTGAGATAGAGGCATCGAAGACGTCACGCATTCCGCCACGGCCCGCCTCTCTCGTCCGGGGGTCCTTCGACGTCGAGGAACTCATCGAAGCGTCCGCCCCTGCTGGCGGCCATCTCCCGCTCCATCATCTCCAGATTGCGCAGGAGATCCCCGCGTTCGCGCTGCAGCTCCTCCCGCTCCCGCTCCAGGCTTTTGATGTGGCGGCGCGCCATGTCCAGCACCTCGGCCTTGCTGACCCGCCGCTCCTGATCCGCCGGTTGCGGATCCGATTCGTCGCCGCCGTCGGCTCCGCCCCCGGTCCCGGCCGGTCCGCGCACCTGCTCCGGCAACGCGTTCAGAAGCCCCTCGAACTGTGCGTTGAGCCGGTTGCGGTACTGCTTCTCGACCAGATTGTGCGAGGCGCGCGTGCGCCGCTCCTCGGCTGTCTCGGCGGGTTTCTGGGATGCGTTCTTGGACGTGCGGGATGCGCTGCGCAGCCTCGGGGCCGGAGCCGGGCCCGTCTTGCTGCTCGAGGCCGTCGTCGACGCGACCGACGCCGACTTGTTCGACCGCCCGCTTACGCTAGTGCGGCCCGCGGGGCTGGTGGGTTCGTCCTCGTCCGCGTCCTCGACGCTGCCGTCGGCATCGGCCGCCCGGCGTCTGCCCTTTCGCTGCTGTCTCCGATGTCGAGGCGAGGCGATGCCGCCCGCCACCCCGGCCCTGGCCCCGGTCCCGGCGCCCCGGCGGTGCTGGTATTCACTGTCGTCGTCCCACGCGGGGTCTCTGAGGTCGCCGCCGTCGTCCTCCATTCTGCTGCTGCCTTTGCTGTGTTTTCTGGCGTCGTGGCTCAGCTCCGCTGCGGCGATGGCTGCGATGTTCGGGGTCAGTGTGACGGAGCTGTTGTCTTGAAGCCTCGGGAGCCATGGCGAGGAATTGAAGTCGAAGGTGGTGGCCGTTGGTTGCGGGTGAGCTGTCACTCCTGCTGCCGCTGTGGAGAGTGGCGTGATGTCGGCATACTCCCCGCCAAGAAACGACTGCTCACCTGGCGGTGGTGCAGCGTATCCGAAGTCGAATAACTGCCCGCCAGCGTTGATATTGCTGTTGCTTCTGCTGCTGCTGCTGCTGCTTGGGCCGCCTGCTGCAGAGATCATGACAGGCGGATCGGCTGCGGAGGGCGAGGCCGTCACGCCCACGACGACCTGCTGTTGCTGCCGCTGCAAGTGGTCGTCACGATACAAGGGGTCGGCCCCATACCCGGGCGGAAACCATGTGGCTGGTGGTGCCTGTTGATGCCCTTGTGCCTGTGCATGGAGCAGCAGCGGGGGATCAGCGAGCTGACCCTGGTTCTCGGCGGCTGTCAGCTCCCCCAGACCACCTGCTGGATGATGTAGCAGCCGCTGGTGTTGCGCTTGTTGTTGGAATTCCGAGACGTGTTGCGCTAGCCCAGGAACACCCGTGATATTTCGATTAGGGTTCGCGGTCAATGCGACGGCATCGTTGGTCAAATGAGGCCGATTGTTGTGGCCTGGACTCGACATGGCCTGATTCCCAGCCGGGATGGCGTGGTGCGGCCGGTCGCGGGCGCCGAAGGCCCCTCCGAACATGTTGGGCGAAAAGTGCGGGGACAACGGCGTCGAGGCCATCATCTGCTGATAGAAATATGGTCAGACTTTGCCCTTTTTTTTTTTTTTCTGTCGTTTCTCTTTCTCTCTCTTGCCCTTTCGCCCCTCACCTAGGAACGATATCTTTGGCAGCGGCTCACTGCGTGTTTTCTCGTCCCATGCTTCGTTGGGTGAGCATTCCCAAAACATCACCCCATTTTGAATGACAACAAGAACACGCGCACATACGTACGCACGCGACCGACCGACACTTCACTTCTTCAGCTCTCGCCGGGTTCCGCGTACGGGTTGTAGCACTTGGAGTCAACGGCCGTAGAAGCTGGTAGCGAGGCCGGTGTGGGTGGCCTTTGGTCTCATAGCCTGACTGGTTGGTTGCTCATGGATTCGTCCAAGGATGCGAGACCTGGCTCGATACCACTGCATGCTATCATGCACTCGCTTCCGGCCACTTGGTCGGGTGTTTCCTCGTCGCCACACCCCTCGTCGTTCCGTTCGCCGGCCCGGAGGCGTCGATAGGATGATGATTCCGGGGCCGATCAGTTGGCCTGACCGTATCGCGAGGGATAAAGCCCCTGAAGGCAAGGGCCCGGGGAGAGAGGACCGGCCCGCAAGGGAGGAAGAAAAACCACAACCTAACAAGTGGTGTGCTTTACTTACCTCCGGGTCATCCACGAGGTACTCGTAGAAAGAGTTGGTATCATTTGACGTGTTGTCCATCTTGTCGTCTTGCCTTTGGGGGTGACAAGAATTGTCTCTAGTCGACTGTCGTTTGGAGGAACCCCTTTTCTGGAACCGTGCCGTTCCCGGAACCAAAAGGTAACCACAAAGTCTTTGGCGATTTATAACGGTTTGTTCGTTTTTTTCTCAGCCGCAGACGCAGTTGCCCTCGATGCCGGCGCCGAGGAGGGGCCTCCGATCCACGAGGCCAAGATCGGGCAAGGTCAAGCCAACAAGCCACGATTGCGAGACTCTGGACGAGGCGCGAGGCCAGAAAATCCCAGTGGACGCGAGCTGTCCCTAGAAGCTGCCAGACAAGTGTCTGGACAGCCGTGCGGCGATCTCGAGGATGGCAGTAGGGAGACTGTGCTGGTGGCACGGCATTCGCCCATATACTGCGGCCGTGGAATGACTTTGGTTCCTAGGCGGACCACCCTTCCCGGACTAGGGGTTCTACAGAGTCAGCCGACCACGGCAGCTGCTCGAGTGAACCGAATTCGTGGTAGTGCTTCGAGGTAGACGTTCGGCGGCCTGCGGAGACGGGAGGCAAGAACGTCCGGCACGCTCAGGAGGCCGGAAGTCGGGGGAGCCGGCGTGGCCTGCCTTTATGCCAGAGTCACTCCACTCCAGGGCTTGTCGCCAAAAAATTCTCTGCTGCGGCGCAGGGGATGCCAGACACACCGAACGAGGCCCGGACGTTGTTGCCTCTTTGTCTGCTTCGCCGGGCTGGCCTCGGCTGTGAGGTTGACTAATTTATAAAGTGACCTGTCGTCGATGTCGTCGTGCTTCCAAGATCTCGATCTGCATCGGTGGTCAGTTAGTTGCCTTCGCCTCTCTTATTTGTATGGCAAAGCTGGTCGTGGCTTGTCCGGGGGTGACGAGTGTTGCTTCCCCATCTCTTCTCTCCCTTTAGTCGGGCCACTCTGCCCTTACCGAGCCCATCCCCAACAGTCGACTGGTAGGTTTCTCGTTCTCCTTCCGTTCATCTCGCCCCCATCTCTCTCTGTCTCCCTCTCTCTCGTTCGACCTGTCCTTCCTGTCCTTGTCTTATCTCATAGTCGACTGCCTTCCAATTCGACTCACCTGCGGGGCTGGGGGGAAGCCGGTGAACTCGCTACCTGACTCCGGTTTGCTTCCTTACCCGAACGAACTCTGTCAGCTCTCACATCCAGATCGTTGGCGTACTTTGCCGTGTCTCTCAAAATTCGCCTCCTCAAGGAGGGGTTGAGGTGGAATTTATGAGGGTCGGACGAGCAAGATAACCCAGTCGATAGGGATAGGGCAATTTCATGTGAGCTCGGCTTCGGAAACCCACGAGCAGACCGCTTGAAAGGATCCGCGGTTGCTGCTGGTCGAAAATAGAGACATGGGTTGCGGAACCCCCTCAAGGACAGGACTGCCTTTACATGGATTCTCCCGCCCAATCCTAAGCTGCAACTTGCGCGCGCGCCCAGTCTCGCCGGTTGGAGATGCAGCCCACATCCACAGTGGCCTGCATGATGCAGCTGTCTCTGTCGTGTCGGCTGGATTTGTGTCTTGTCCGGGCGAAATCGCTCTCTTCGACTGCGTCTCGGTTTCACCAGACCCCAGAGCCTGTCGTTTACTGTGCCGTATGTCGAGCTCTTGCACGCTGATCTTCCGTGACCGCGGGCACCGCGAGTTTTGTCAAGGGAGAACTGCTGGTGTATGACTCGAGTGGTCATCGCTGTCGGCTCTCGTATCAGGGGCGCTTCGGTTGATGACAGGCGCCGGGGTTGGCTGGAGTGGACTGACTGCAACCGTTGACAGCCTTCTGTCCGATATCCACGTCGATCAACCCACAAGATGACGCCTTACTGCGTTTTCGAGATAGGAAGGACCCCAAAGTTGGGTTCTCTGCCTTTCTTGGCATGGGGCTTTAGCAACCGGCCATCGGATTTGGAGTCGGCCATCTGTTGCTGTCAACCACAGCCTACAGGGCACGGTGAGGGTTCTCGCCTGTTGCGGGATAGGGGTAAATCCTAATCTACATATGTCGGTGAGGATGTAGCCAAGATTTTGATGATCTCGGTTCTGGGCAAAAGAAGCATTTCTTGCGCGTCAGACGGCCGCGGTCTCACGAGTTGGTGCCCTCGGCAGCCGGATCAACACCCTACAAGGTAGGGCTTGCGGCCCCTAGGTAGCCCACCACCTTGCCGGTGTGCGTTCGGGTGAACCGTCGTTCCACAACGTAACCATGGGGAACGGGGCCTCTACCCCAAAGCGACTGGCTGAGACGGCGAGCTCGAAAACGGTTGGTGCCCCTACCAGAAGTGGCCGCCTCCTTTTTGGGACGATCTTGTGAGCCTAGCGGCTTGCTCCCGTCTGGCAGTTATCTCTCAAGGGGGACCCCTAGCCATGGATGGCGTGTTCCCGTTCATTAGTTTTACGGAGCTTCGGCTGCCTGTCTTACATGTCCGGGTCCAGGCATTGGTGGACATACTCGCTTGGACCTTTGGCTTGACTTGGTCTGGTCACGACCCTGTCCGTATACGAGGATGTACGGAGGCTTGCTAGCCCAGAGGTGCGAGGCGTGCGCTGGATGACGTCCGTCTTTAACCAGACCGATGGCACGAAGTGCCAGCATGCTTCCATTCTCTGTCACTAGAGTCGAACGCATTCTTTCCTAGACACACAATCCCAGCCTCGGGCTAGAGGTAGGCACCTGTATGCGCTTTGGAAGGAAGGCAGGCGAGGCAGACACTAGAATCTAGTTCCTTCCGCATCCAGTCTTTAGGAAGTCGTCGGGAGGTGGGGGCCCAACCAAGGTACCACCTACCTACCTAACTGGAACACTGAAAGGACTCGAGATGAGATATGTAGGTAGTTCCTTCCCTTTCTTGCCCCAGCCACAGGTTTGGGCCTCCATCGCAGCGAGTGCCACGTGAATATACGTACTGGTTTGCTAGGTGGAGAAGTCGTCACCAAGTTGGCGAGACTGTACCTATTAAGGCATATTTGTCTGTAGCCTGAGTTAGGGGCACCTAGGCACCCTACCGAGATGCTCCCTCTCAGGCGCACAGGCCTTCCGCCCTCTTCCACTGTCACCCCTTAGAGGTACTTTGCACGGAGGGTACCTACACAGCCCGGAGTAAGATAGCTATGCCGGCTACTGTCGACGTTACTTGTTGGTCTCTTCGACTCCCGTCACCTGGACAGCCGACTGGCTGGTTCATCATCAGGCCACATCATCAAATATTGCTCTGGTCCTTTTTCTTGTTCTCTTCACCTCTGCCATGCTCAACATGATCTTGTCTCCTCTGTCTACTCAGCATCCCCCGTCTCCGCGAAACCGTCAATGTTAACATCACCGTTCGTCCCCATCTATGGTGACACCTTGCGTCCGTGCTTCGCCCATTCTCTCAAGACGTTCTTCTTCAGCTTGCCGGTGCTGGTCTTGGGCAGTTCCTCCACAACTTCAACCTCGCGGGGCACCATAAACTTGCTAATGTTGCTTTGGTGCTTTGCCCATGAAATCAGATCCTCCGGCTGAAGGGTTTTGCCTTCTCTGACCGTGACAAAAGCCTTGGGACGCTCGCCCCTGAGGCAGTCAGTATCATATCAAACCCCCATATCCACGGATCGGATGGCTGACTCACCAATGGCTATCTGGTATAGCGACAACAGCAGCCTCGAGAAGATCGGGGTGTAGTACGAGCATGCCCTCAAGGGCGACCGACGAGATGTTCTCCCCCCCTAGTGACAGTCAGGAAACCGTTCCGAGCAGTGCGATGTGAAATAACCTACCTGAGATGATAATGTCCTTGGCCCGGTCTAGGATCTGCGCCGCTCCATCCTCGTGCATCACTGCGAGGTCTCCGGAGTGCAGCGCTCCTCCGGCAAAGAGCTTCTTGGTTGCCTCTGGGTCCTTGTAATACCCCTTACAGCAAATGTTGCCTCTGAAGATGATCTCCCCAATCTCTTTTCCATCCTTGGCCACATCCACGAGGACTCCATCCGGCTGGTCGGTCTTGATCACGCGGATAGGCAAGCTGGTGAGGAAGCCATGGCCCTGCCGAGCCATTTTGGCATACTTTTCCTTGGCTGGGAGAACATCCCACGACGGCATGTGATACCCCTTGGTGATGGGACCGTAAGTTTCCGTCATTCCGTACACATGAACAGGCATCAGATTGAGGTTCGTCTACTCTTATTAGCATTGACCCATCTACAGATACCGCAAGGGAGAGGGGGAAAGAACCCAGACTTACCATTTGCTCGAAGAGATGTCCGCTAGGCGGGCTTGCGGCAACAGTCACATGACAAGGGTTCGGCAGTTTCTCTGCCTCTGCCGCGGAACAGAGGAGAGTGTTGACAGTCCTATGAGAGCAGGTCAGAACTGAGACATAAAGATGGGGTCGTCGGGTCGGCGGACGGTGCAGCATTGAAGTGGGTAATTTCCTCGTCTTTGAGAAGTCGCCAGATAAGCGGATAGTCTATCTTTCGCAGGGTGTAGTGGGTGCCTCGGACCATTGTCACCGCCCAGGGGAAGGTCTTCAAGTGTCAGCGGGTTATACTGTTCATTCTGGCTTGACGGACGCACCCAGCCACACGCATGGAATAGGGGCAGCGTCCAGAGATACTTGCAGCGCCTGCCTTCCAGCGAGTTAAGACCCGACTCTACCACATTACCCAGTGCGGCGAGGTCTTTTTCTCAGTCAGCAATCCACGTCAAAGTTACCTGGCCGAGGTCATTGCTTACATGCTCCTCGATGGGTGTACACGGCTCCCTGTATTCGAAACGTTGTTAGCCTGTCGTGCGCTTGCCAACCACAAGAGATGTTACCTTAGGGCGCGAGGTTGTCCCAGAGGTGAAGGGAATGGCGAGCATGTCATCATCATTGGTGCAATGAGACTGGAGCCTGTCGAACGCTTTGCTGCCCAGGCTGTGGTCATACTGTAAGCCCTCCAGAATGGCATCATCAAATGGACCGCTCAATTCCCCCTCAGTGGCATCGGTGTCGGTGTCGATGATAACTGGAACGGCCGGGTGCTTTGCTCGAAACTCATCGAGAAGGTGGATGAACTCCTGATCAACAATGATGGAATCAACCTCTGCAAAATCCAGGATGTAGGTGATGTCATCCGGCTTCAATCTGTAGTTGACAGCCACATTGACCCCTGTTTCCAGTCCAGTGAGCTCAACTCAATCGTTCTCTGTCCAAGGGAGAAACGCACCACCTGCCAAAGCAATGCCGAAGATGGATTCGAGAAAAGCTGGGGTGTTGGGTGCGAGAATGCCAACCCGTCTTAGGCTGTGCTTCTTCAAATAGTACCCAAGTCCGCGAGCTCTCTGAGGTCGAACATTAGCATCGACACATTACAATTATCAGAGTGAAATCGCATGTTTTTTTTTTTTTTTTTGGAGACGGAAGGCATACGTCAGCGAATTCGCGATAAGTCCGCCGCAAGAGTTTGTTGTTGGATGTGGTATGAACAATGGCCTCCGCATCAGGTTCAATGGAGGCGGCACGCTCGAGGAAGAAAGTTGGGGAAAGCTGGTGAATATGGTTCACTGGCTCGGGTTCCTCCTTCACGTGTGAGGAGGAGAGAAGGTGGCCAAGGATATTCTTGAGACGGGACGGCGGGCTGGACATGGCGATGGTGTTGGTGATGGTGACAGTGACAGACGATGGTGACGGCACGCTGTTTTCGGCGCTCGAGATCGCTCTTGTCAGTGATACGAAGTGCGGAAGAAGCCAGGGTAAATCAGAGTTCTACAAGTTCGTCCGGAATGCTGCGTGTGTCTCTAGATACAGGTTGTGAGGAGTAAGTGAGGTAGTTGGGAGAGGAGACAGTCGGCGCGTTGGGGGCTCCGAGACATTGGACTGCCGGTGGCCTCCAGTCCTCCGAACTGCTGTCCAAGCTGGCCTCCCTCCCTTTCCAATGCAAGCTCTCGCTGGCACGCCCCGATTCCAGCGGTTTGAGACGGCAGCAACCTCGGCCATTTCGTCCTTGAGCCGGCTCCCTTTACCCCACACTTGGCAGCTGCGCTCCAGCATTTCCCGCCCTGGTGCTGCGCCCAAAGTTGGGGTAAGTCCATTGGTTGTGGGTGCGCCATTCCCGAACAGGGCCGAGATGGCTGACTAACCAATCAAGAAACACTAAACGCACGTGGCGGGGTGAGCATAGGTAGACAGTCTCCCCTTGAGAATACACCTTAGGTAAGTCTAGGTGCCTTGGTAGGACCTAGGTACCACTGTACCGGCCAAAGAGACCCACTCACTTTACGAGAGGTCGCGTCGCCCTGCCACCGGAGCCTCGCGCGACAAGGAGAAGACGGGACCGCGTGCGCAAAGCAATCGCCCGAAATTTTATCACCGACAACCACCCCCATACCATCAGCAGCCTCCACATTGCCCTCGATACCAACCTCTAACCTGCAGCTCCAGCCAGACCTCGCCCATCCCGAGAACTGGCTTTGAGCAGCAGTTCGTCTGCGAGGCCCCCCAAGAATCGTTGAACCATCCATCTGTGGCTCAAAGTCTAAACCACTGTGCGCGACCATGGCAGCCATGTGAGTTTTCTTGTCCACTTTCCATCACCACCACCGTTCAGATTCCCTTGCATGTTTCTGCGACGTTTCGGACCAGGCATCACATCTCTATCCTCGCGCGCAAAGCAAACAGCTCCGTCCTTCATATGAACACCAGAAGCTGACCGACGATGGCGCCTTCCAGCGAGAGTTTCGACAGCATCTACTTGGATCTTTCCAAGGAGAGTGGCAAGTGCAGGTTCGCCGAGAGCGGTCTCGGATGGAAGCCTGCGGGTGGCGGCGACACCTTCACCCTCGACTCTAGCAACATCGCCTCCGCGCAATGGAGTCGAGCCGCCAAGGGCTACGAGATCAAGATCCTCAGCCGTGATTCTCGCATCATTCAGCTGGACGGATTCCAACAAGAGGTAGCTTGACGCCCGTCACGTCATCAATCCCCGCAGTGCAAGGACTGACTGTTTGCCCACTTCCACAGGACTACGAGCGCCTCAGCAAGATCTTCAAGAACTGGTACAGCACCAACCTCGAGAACAAGGAGCACGCCCTCCGAGGATGGAACTGGGGCAAGGCCGACTTTGGCAAGGCCGAGCTCTCCTTCAACGTTCAGAACCGCCCTGCCTTCGAAATCCCTTACTCCGAGATCTCGAATACCAACCTGGCAGGTCGCAACGAAGTCGCCGTTGAGTTCTCCGCCCCCACCGACAAGAATGACACCGGCACCAACGGCCACCTCGGTGGCGCGCGTGGCAAAGGCAAGAAGGCAGGGGCCGGCAAGGATCAGCTTGTCGAGATGAGGTTCTATATCCCCGGAACTGTCAAGAAGGAGGTAGACGGCGAAGATGCCGGCAGCGACGCAGGCGAGGAAGAGAAGAACGCCGTCACGTTGTTCTATGACACATTGATGGAAAAGGCCGAGATTGGCGAGACCGCTGGCGATACTATCGCCACGTTCTTGGACATTCTACACCTTACGCCGAGGTTCGTGCATCTGCGTTGCCGGCTACAGACTCTTGTTATTGACACCATCGAACAGAGGTCGCTTCGATATCGACATGTACGACGCGTCGTTCCGCCTCCGTGGTAAGACGTACGACTACAAGATCCAGTACGATGCTATCAAGAAGTTCATGGTTCTGCCGAAGCCTGACGAGACGCACGTGCTTCTGGTTATCGGCCTGGACCCGCCTCTCCGCCAGGGCCAGACGAGATACCCCTTCATCGTTATGCAGTTCAAGAAGGATGAGGAGGTTACGATCGACCTGAACCTCACCGAGGAGCAAATAGATGAACGCTACAAGGACAGGTTGCAACCCCATTACGAGCAGCCGCTTCACCAGGTCATCACCTACATCTTCAGAGGACTGGCGAACAAGAAGGTCACCACCCCTGCTAAGGACTTCCAGACGTACGTATCGCCATCCTTCCCCCCTCCGTCCAAGCGGATGGACGGTTGTGCTAACGGCCTCACAGCCACCGCAGCCAGTTTGGTATCAAGTGCTCGATCAAGGCCAGCGAGGGTTTCCTCTACTGCTTGGAGAAGGCCTTCATGTTCGTACCGAAACCAGCGACGTATATCGCGTACGAGCAGACAGCATCTGTCACCTTCTCTCGCGTTGGTGGCGCCGTGTCAGCCCTCTCGACTTTCGATATTACCGTTCAGATGAAGAATGGTGCTGGCTCATCACAGTTTAGCAACATCAACCGTGAGGATCTGAAGGGCCTGGAAGAATTTTTCAGATTGAAGGGCCTGCGTGTCAAGAACGAGATCGACGAAGACGCCAACCTGCTCGCTGCTGCGCTCCGCGAAGAGGCAATGGATGACTCTGAAGAGGAGGTCGTCGGGCCTAAGGCCGACCGCGGCTCGGCCGACGAGGATGAGGAGAGTGTTGACGAGGACTTCCGCGCCGAGAGTGAGAGTGACGTTGCCGAAGAATACGACAGCGATCACGAGAGTTCCGGCTCTGGAAGTGCGGAAAGCGACGTGGATGAAGACGAGGACGACGGCGGTGAAGAGGACGAGGAAGAGGAGCGACCCAAGAAGAAAAAGAAGACAGGCTGATCATCTTCTTCCTAACGATGTAGGCTTTGCTTCGGGGTTGCTAAAGGGCGTTCTTACCGGTGGGGGGGAAATGTAATACTTTGCAAGGTACACTAAAAGGTCCTTGTTTATTTGCCTACTTAGGAGACCAGTATCGTGGTAGGTCCAAGGGAAGTCAGAACTTGGAAAGACTCGGAGAGATGGTGTGCCAAACGGAAGTGAGTTTTTGCGCAATACCAGGCTTCTTGCAGTTTTCTTTGAAGTGGCAGTTCAATTCGTGCAAGTGGGGGCGTTGCGGTCAGTCAGTCAGCAGGAGCCTACGTAGAAGCCACGAGGTGACTCAACATCCACCAAACCCTTCCACATCAAAGTGCACCGTGACAGGGACGATCATGGAGCCAAGCGTGGCCGCGCCAAGAACCAGCACCACGACACCTTCGATAGGCTTCGGCGTATACCAACTGAGGGGGGAAGAATGCACCCAAGCATGCATGACGGCCCTGGGCGCAGGCTACCGACACATTGACACGGCGCAGCTCTACGGCAACGAAGCGGAGGTGGGCAGAGCCCTGCGGCAAACGAAGCTCAGACGCGAGGACATTTTTCTGACGACCAAGATCGGGCGTTGCGAGGGCGGCGTGGAGAAGGCGTACCGGAGCGCGCTGCGCAGCGTGGGGCGCATCGCCGGCGAGGACGGGCACGTCGACCTGTTTCTGATCCATCGGCCCGTGGAGCGGAGGAGGGAGATCTGGCTCGCGCTGGAGAGGTTGATGACAGAGGGCCGGACGGGGGCGATTGGGGTGAGCAATTTCCGGGAGGAGCACTTGGAAGAAATGAGGGGCTACGCGAGCATTTGGCCGCCGGCTGTCAACCAGATTGAGGTGAGCACTGTTCGATGACTTCTCCCGAGGAAGGAGGGTGTTTGATGCGAGCGTGAGACAGGTTCACCCATGGTGCCAGCAGCGGCGCCTGGTGGCTTATTGCCAGAAGAACGGCATTGTCGTGCAGGCGTACAGTCCGCTTGCAAGGGGGCAGAGGATGTCGGATCCGGTGCTGGCGAGGGTTGTGGAGCGCGTGCGGCGCCGGTTGCTGCTATCCGAGACCGGAGCGGAGTCCGGAGCGGGCGCGGGCGGGGCAGAGGCGGCCGAAGGACGGGAGCCGGCACGCTCGATGACGACAGCGCAGGTCCTGGTTCGGTGGTCTCTTCAGAAGGGGTTCGTGCCGCTGCCCAAGAGCAGTTACCCTGCGAGGATCGAGGCAAACTCCGACGTGTTTTGGTTCGAGCTGGATGGCGAGGAGATGGAGCTTCTTGATGGGCTGGACATGGGATCCGCCGGGGCGTTGTTTCCGGCGAACGTAAGCTGACGGAGCGGCATCTTGTGGTCAAATAGCATCCTCGCATAATAGAAGGCCCCATTAAGCATAACTTTTGCATCCACGTCTACATTACGTTCCCCACCTTGACGATATATTTGTGTATCCCAGACGCTTTCTTGTTGTCGGGGGGCAGCAGCAGACAGCAAACAAATAAACAAACAAACATGAAGCTATCGGGGCAATGGGGACGAGCTTGAGAGGGAGGTACCTCAGGATGACAAAAGCGCCACGCAAAAAGCCTATCCCGCGGCGGGGCTGCAAGGCGCCGTGAGTCCACCACGTCCTTGGACAAACCAACCACACAGACCAACCTACCCGGGCGGGAGATCCGCCCCAGCTGCACTGTTCATACTGCACCTCTCGGAGGGCGACGTGAGGTGGGACCGAGACGATTGCCAGGTTCACCTGGAAGCTTCGACTGGCCTGACCTACCTTACCCCCGGGGGCAAAGATCAACAAACACATGAACTGGCCGTCGACTCTGATGAAATTGAAGCCATTTTCCCACTAGCCCTTGCGAATTCAATGCCTTCTTTTTTTACCCTCTTCTAACTGACAAGAAACGTTCAAATCAACCGATTCAAGCAAGAGACGCTCCGACAATGGGTTCCTTACAGCGACCGCTGCGGGGCGGATGCCAGTGTGGGAGAAACAGCTATGTCATCGACATCCCCCAGGGAACGAACGAGAGGGCGCAGGTGCTCTTTCACACAGATGCCCAGCACAGTAAGTTAAATGGGGTTTTTGCTGTTGCAAACATTTCAGGAACAACATGTGCATGAGAATGCGAGGACCAATGTCTGCAAACCAGGAATTCTGAAGCTGACCGACGTTGCGCGCAGGAGTCCCGTTGGCGACCCCGCTGGCAGCCATGATTCGAGTGCCGCTTTCGTGGTATCGCAGCACAACCCACGCCTTCTTTCCTGACGAGAGACACTCAATGATTCATCGCGTGTTCGAAACCACCTCGGTCAACCCGTCGAAGCGATACTTTTGCGGCTTCTGCGGCACGCCGCTGTCGTACTGGACAGAGCGCCCTCACACGGAAGCAGACTATATCCATCTTACACTGGCCAGTCTATGCGGCGAAGACCTACGAGATCTGGAGGACCTTGGTTTAATTCCCGAGACCCAGGAGACGGAAGAGCAGCCCGCGATCCCGACGACGACGACGGTAGTTGGAAGAGAAACCTGGGGCGTGCCTTGGTTCGACAGTATGATAGATGGCACCCGTTTGGGCAACCTGCGTCGCAGCCAGGTCGTGGATCACAGTAGTAAGGACCGGTCAATCCGGGTCGAGTGGGAGATTGTGGAATGGACCGACGCGGACGCTGGTAACACCGCGGCTCCAGCGATGGCGGAGGATGTCAACATGGCGACGAGCAACTCGGGAAAGCGCAAACTAGGCGAGCGAGACGATGCAGATGCGGCTGTGCAGGACATGCAACAATGAGCTAGCCATGTCGTGCATTGCAGCGGCATGGTAAGTGGTTCAAGGGTCCGCGGGTTTCAAGCTGGGCCGACTCACCTTCGTCCCGGCTTCCGTACACCTCGGTGAGGACCGAGACTGATATTGTTGAAGCATCCCATTGAACGTCGGTCAATCCAGGGTGTGGCTGAGGTAACCGTTTGCCCGGCGGGAGTGGAGCTGGAGTGGAAAGATGCGAGCACGCTGCGACGACAAAGTGGAGGGCCGACCAGAAAATCATGGCGTTGCAGGCAGCGGCGGAGATGTGGGAAAAAGAACCGGAACGGATGGCATGCGTTGATTCGAAGCGTTCTTTTCGACGAGGAAGGCGGCCGTGGAAGGACTTGTTTAGGCGGCTTCCCGTAGTACACATGACTGAACGAGAATATTCGTAAAATTGCCGACGATCTCCCGTCAGACAGGGTGAATAGAGCGTGGCGTGTACCTGAGTGTAGGGCCGAAGGCTCGTTGGCTCGACAGAACGGACCCGCCAGCCGGCTTAGGCGGGCTGGTCGACCGAAGATTAGGAGTCGAGCAGGCGAGCGATTGCGATTGCGTCTTTGCGAATGGCTATTCGGGAAGTGATGGATTAGTAGTCGCCCATGTGATCCTCGCGTGTTGGATCTCGCAACGACCGAGAGTATTTAAAAACTGGAGCCGGAGACCTGTTCATGGAGGGGCGGAATTGAGGTGGGAAAAACACATGCTACGACTCTAGATGCCTTTTCCGACCGAACCCGTTCTCCGTGCGGAGTACGACGCCAGAATTGGAGGAGATGCAGACGTCCATTGATGCCAGGTGTCCTCGAAGCGCCGCTTGTTTTCGTGA
Organism: Colletotrichum plurivorum; assembly: GCA_014235945.1. Lineage (NCBI taxonomy): Eukaryota > Fungi > Ascomycota > Sordariomycetes > Glomerellales > Glomerellaceae > Colletotrichum > Colletotrichum plurivorum. Next base: position 86,016 of record WIGO01000093.1, read on the forward strand.
TCTATAACGGCGAGCCCGTTATGAGGCTGGGGATGGACGCCCGGCCGGTGCGGGGATCCTATTATGAAAGCCGCCGTTGGAGAAGGCTGGCCGACACTGGACGACGCGAGCCGGACGAGATGGAGGCTCCCCTCCATCCCACGTCCGCTGACCAAAGGCAGCGGCTAAGGCAACACAACGACGAGACAAACAGAAACCAGCTGGCGGGGCTCGGCGTGCAGCTGGAGTGATGTTGACGGGTGTGGTTACCTGGCGCCTGGGAGGTGTCGGACGTCGGGAGATATCCCCGTGGCCCTTCCGGCTCGCCTTATGCGTTATGCATGCCGGGCGACGTAGCACGTACTGTGTATGACGAGAACTCGTAGGACCAGACACGCCCTCGGCCGGTCTTGGGCGAGGCAATCAAGGGGCAATCAGACAGCGTGCTGCGTGGCGAGCAGTCGGCCGAGGTTTTGGCGACTGCCGGGCTCGCAGGTTGCCGCCCACGCGTGGTTGCAGATTCGCAGAGTTGGCGCTTGTTCCGAATGCGTACGCGGGTACGGATAGAGGGGACGGGATCATCAGGTGAGGGATCGAGGTTTGTCGTGTTTCGAAGTTGGTCGGTGTTGAAGGCCGGCGAGCGAAACGTGTAGTTTTTCGGGAAGGCGGGCCGTCGTGTGGTTTTTTGCGCTCAGCGGGGAGAAGGGAACTCACCTCGACTGAAGTGACCCCACGGCGGGGTAACGCCAGAGCCAGTAGGCTGTAGCCTGTAGATACCTAATTGGAGGCGCCCCTGGCGCATCTTTGCAGCATGTACCTAGCTTGCTGTAGCTATCGTGGCCCCCGCAGGACGGGTCACACACGGTCACCCGGTGCCGCCAAGACGGCCAGCGAGGGACCTGGAGCCATTTCTACCGAGCGACTCGCTAGGTAGTTTCGCCCACTCGCTGTAGGTAGGTAGTGTAGGTATGTATGTATCTGAGCCGCCGTTAGCTTACCAATGTACTATAGTAATTAGTATGAATATGTACTTACCCTCTGAAGATAGTGTACCCGTAGGTTGGACCTGCCCCTGGATTGGCTTCTTTCTGGCGTTCCACGCGTATCCGCACCTTCTTCTGCGGAGGAATACCCCGACCATGTTACCTCCCGTGCGAGATGGAGATACGTACTGCGTCGTCCAGTAGGTCCCGTCTGAGCTCCTCGGTGACGACGGTCCGACGCGGGAGAACTTCTGAAGCTCCCTGGGCCCCAGATTGACCAACAAGTAACGCCCAGTGTATGCCATGCCGCCAGCGGGTGTTTGTCCCATCTTTTGGCATCCTGGCCATCCCGGACCTTGGGCCTTGTCGATGTACCTTTCCCGAGCTACCTCAAGCGAAGGGTCGGTCCCTCCATCAGTCAAATAATGGGACTGTATTTCACCGCTGCTGTTCGCTCGATTCTTATAAGTATCATGGCAGCTCCTCGCCCTCCTTGCCTGCTTGATTCTCTTCCTCCTCCCTCTTATCTCCTCGTCACCCTCGAAACCATCTCGGCCTCCGTCTCCCACACGAAAGAGTGGCTGGTATCTGTCGGCGAGAATCATCCACCACACCACAACTCAACCAAGCATCAGTGGTCCGTCTGATAGCTTCTACTGCTCTCAAAGAGATCTGGAAAGAAGCCTCCTGGTATCAGAACAATCTCGGAATCCGTCAACATGTCTTTGCCGAGCGATTTCCTCTGGGGCTTTGCCACCGCGTCGTACGTATCCCCATCTCGCGATGCTGCTTTCCACTCCCGCCAGTCTGGGACCACACCCGTACACTTCCTCTTCACGGCCCATTCACGCCTGCTTCCGGCTGTGGCCCGATTTGGACAACTAGCAAGCATCTGCCCACCACCACCTTTCCGCTGTCTTCCCTCCGTCTTACCTGCCAGCGATTCCGGCTGCCCCTCCTCCTCACGCTGCCCCTGCCCCTGCCCCTCATCTCCCCTCCCCCACTTCATTATTGCCCCTCTCTGCTGGCTGTCTAATAAGCGACCACTACAACACATCATACGTGCCGGACCCTTGCTGACGCTATTTGCACCACCGTAGCTACCAGGTCGAGGGTGCCATCGAGAAGGATGGTCGTGGTCCTTCCATTTGGGACACCTTCTGCAAAATCCCCGGCAAGATTGCCGACGGCAGCTCTGGTGTCACCGCCTGTGACTCGTACAACCGCACCGCCGAGGACATTGCTCTGCTCAAGTCCGTTGGCGCCAACACCTACCGATTCTCCCTCTCCTGGTCCAGAATCATCCCTCTCGGCGGCCGCAATGATCCCATCAACCAGGCTGGTATCGACCACTACGTCAAGTTCGTCGACGATCTGCTCGAGGCCGGCATCACCCCCTTCATCACCCTCTACCACTGGGACCTTCCCGATGAGCTCGACAAGCGCTACGGCGGTCTCCTGAACAAGGAGGAATTCCCTCTCGACTTCGAGAACTACGCTCGCGTCGTCTACAAGGCCATCCCCAAGTGCAAGAACTGGATCACCTTCAACGAGCCGTGGTGCTCCTCCATCCTCGGCTACAGCAGCGGTTTCTTCGCTCCTGGCCACACTTCTGACCGCAACAAGTCTCCCGTCGGTGACTCGGCCCGCGAGCCCTGGATCGTCGGTCACAACCTCATCCTCGCCCACGCTCGTGCTGTCAAGGTCTACCGTGAGGAGTTCAAGCCCACCCAGGGCGGCCAGATCGGCATCACCCTCAACGGCGATGCCACCTACCCCTGGGACCCCGAGGACCCTGAGGACGTCGAGGCTTGCGACCGCAAGATCGAGTTCGCCATCTCCTGGTTCGCCGACCCCGTCTACTTTGGCAAGTACCCCGACTCCATGCGAAAGCAGCTTGGCGACCGCCTCCCTGAGTTTACCCCCGAGGAGGTTGAGCTCGTCAAGGGGTCCAACGACTTCTACGGTATGAACCACTACACTGCCAACTACATCAAGCACAAGACCGGTACCCCTCCCGAGGACGACTTCCTCGGCAACCTCGAGACCCTCTTCGAGTCCAAGAACGGCGAGAACATTGGCCCCGAGACCCAGTCCTTCTGGCTGCGCCCCAACCCCCAGGGCTTCCGCAACCTCCTCAACTGGCTCTCCAAGCGTTACGGCTACCCGCCCATCTACGTCACCGAGAACGGCACCTCCCTCAAGGGCGAGAACGACATGCCCCTGGAGCAGATTCTCGAGGACGACTTCCGCGTCAAGTACTTCGACGGCTACGTCAAGGCCATGGCCGACGCATACGAGAAGGACGGCGTCAACGTCAAGGGCTACATGGCCTGGTCCCTCATGGACAACTTTGAGTGGGCCGAGGGCTACGAGACCCGTTTCGGCGTCACCTATGTCGACTACGAGAACGACCAGAAGAGATACCCCAAGAAGAGTGCCAAGAGCCTACAGCCCCTCTTCGAGAGCCTCATCAAGAAGGCTTAGGTTAGAGTCGTGCGTACCGAACAGAAGAAGGAACATCCTAGAAGGAAGGGCATTCATCTAGAGTGGAGATGCATACCAACCACTTTTGTTTATTCGAAAATGTAAAGAGGGCTTCGTGCCGCTCATGAAGTATGAAGACACTTGTCATATTCCACCACATAGTTTTGATCTTGATCATCGAAATGAGAAATGGACCTACTCAACGATGTCGCATCTCCCGCCTTCGTGTATTAGCCGCAAGAGGCGGCATGCATGATCTGGCGATCGCGCAATATCATGCCGCTTCGGCTGCGCTGCGGCCGCCGGCTAAATGGCACGTTGTTTCTTATTTTTAGTCACATTCTGATATCGGGAGAGGTACGATTCGCCGTGTTATATTGGACATCTCTCCAAAACAACAGCCTTGACAAAGGTTCCTGTACCAACACTGTTCCCGCAACTGCCGGACCATGGTACCGCCTCCCTGGTTGGTAAGTTATACGGTAATACCACGAGGCGTCGTGTGAGGCAAAGTTACTTTTTGCCGGTGTCTGTCTATCTGGCTTTGGCCCTGGAGACAGCAATATCACAGTGGCTAGTTAGTCCAGGTCAACCAGATTTGCTTTCGTATCTGATCCTAGGAAAGCAACCAGATGAGGATGGTAGGAGCTGTCGGCGTGATGAAGTACCAGCCTGAAGAATGTGTCGAACACAAATTGGGCGTCAAGTTTCCCATACTCAGATATCCATGAATTATGTGCCTATCTACTAAAAGTTACGACGAGAGTTTGGTATGTGTTCGGAATCACCCTCTATCCTGAACGCAACCCAAGTGTTGTCTTTAGGATATCGTCTTGGCGGGCACCGCATCGCCTTCCCCGTCTTTCTTGCCCTCCCTTTTCTCGTCGTCCTGCTCGCGGACCGAGGCGCCGGACGACAGATCCCCGTCCCTCTGCCCCCCTCTGACCTCCCCAGCACCGCCCACCTCTTCGTCCTCGGTCGCCGGGTCCGCCTTCGCACCCCTCCTGAGATACCACTTGAACACGTAAACGAGAATCTGTGCCATGAAGACCTGCTCGATGGTGTACAGCAGCACGGGGATCTGGATCAGCGCGCGGGTGAGGTCGTCGGACTGGTGCCACATGGCGGTCGCGAGCGGGATGCCGAGGGACGTGGTCTTGGCGGCGCCGCAGAAGCAGACGGCGATGGTCTGCTCGCGCGAGAGCTGGCGGACCGTGACGGCCCTCCTCAGGAGCGAAGGGCCGCGGCGGAGGGGGCTGGAGTCGGCCACGCGGGGGTTCACGGCGTCGCAGACCGGCAGCGGGGGCCGGGCGGAGTAGAAGCAGATGAGGGTGAAGAGGGCGTAGAGACCGACGTTCATGAAGACGTTGAAGATGATGGAGGCGTGCGGGGTCTGGTAGAGGGCACCGGTCTTGAAGGCGGCGGAGAAGGTCGTCCTTGGGGGAGGTTAGTTGATGCCCGCTCGAGGAACATGTACCAGCAGGATGGACAACGCGAGGAAGCTCACCAAACGAGGAGAATCAAGCAAAAGGTCGACACCTTGGCCAGGTAGAAGGTCCTCAGCGTCCAGTCGACCTGCTTCTCGAAGAACCAGCGCAGGGCCTGGCCCACGGCGAGGGGCAGCAGGACGCTCAGGCCGAGCTGCTTGAGGACGTTGGCGTACATGGCGCCGAGGGTGCTGGGGTTCGCGGGCTGCCAGTCGGCGAACTCGGGGGTCTTGGGGATGAAGCCGTAGATGAGGCCGGGGGAGATGAAGGAGCCCAGGACGTTGCCGATGACGACCTCGATGATGGCGGCCGCCTCGTCGCCGCCCGAGGCACGGGTCATGACGACGTTGGAGGCGATCGTCGTCGGCAGGCACGAGGCGACGACCATGCCTACGATGATGGGCGTCTCGAGTACGCCGTTTCGGAGGCCGCCCGCGGCGATGATGATGTGGATTATGACTTGGGGGTCTGGTTAGTGTACAGCTTCCTTTCCCCCAGATACACATGACCCTTACTTAGTAGTATGACGGGTATGACGATGAAGCTAATGCCTTGGACGATGATATGCAGGCGCCAGTTGGTGACGTTCTGCTTCAGCTTCGTGTGGGAGAGCTGCAGCCCGCTGACGAGGAAGATGATGGCTATGCCGCCGTAGATGATGGAGTACTCGGACCGGATGGGCCCGCCCCTGGCGGCGACATCTGTGCGGGGAGGTTCAGCAACACGGGGCGGCGGTGACTAGAAACGAAGCAACCGAACTCACTGGGGAAGAAATATGCAAACACGCAGCTGAGGGCGAAGCCGATGACGAGCCACTGCGCGAGTACGAACTTGAAGACCTTGACGACCTTGGCCCATAAGCGCCGCCCTGGGGCGGGGGGCTGCGGCTGCGTCTCGCCGCTCTCGACAGCGGGGCCGGCCATCTGGGCGGGTTTTCGTTTTTGCCTTTGGACTCGATCATCCAGCCATACGGGGCCGAGTTGACATGTCACGAAGTCCCGGAGGAAGGCTGCGAAAAAAAAGACCGCCGAGGTGTGGGGTTCCGACGTGAGACGGCCCCGTTATCTCCCGCAAGACGGATCGGAGGAGGTAGATGGATATCTTTCGGTTTTTATCTACTGCTGCCAAGAAAAGCACGAAGGAAGGAGAGAGAAAAATTAAAAGTACCACCGGGGCTGTGTGTTGCAACATAACAAAATATTTCAGGCGATAATTACTTGCAAAGCGAGCCCCCCTACCCCTTCCAAAGAACCCCGGACATGTCTTCGTCCGCGCTTCAATCAGCCAGACCATGGATGACGCCAACGCCCAGACCCACACGGCCCGGGTTATTGCCGGCCGCGTCGGCGAGAATACCGACATCGGAATCGTCGGAATTCAATGGACGAATCTTTCGGGTTCACCAACCGTCGCCCAAGTTTCAGAGTATTGCCATGCGCATGCCATGCCCGACCGGTCTCAATCGCTTCGGTGCCGAACCAGCTTGACCGAGAATGAGACCTGTGATCGTTGGTGGTTGAGGCAGCGGACCAATCCATTTCTAAAATCGTGACATGGTTCTGATGTTGGTGGTCTCGGTCTTGCGTGGTCAAGTTTCGTTTGTTTTATTGATTATGTTTATGTACGGCGACCGAGGGCATGTCATGTGCCCTCTCCTGCCTGCCAATCTATCTAGGCATTACTACTATCATTTACTGACTCGAATTCATACCCCTTTTCGTCCATTGCCTTCTCGTCTCTCGTACATATCCGTCGAAAATATCTCTACGGCCGTGTCGTCACCGTGGTTGTATCCAAGTTCCGAAGTGCTGTTTCCTCCGTCACAAAACTCGTGTCCCCCTAGGGTATCTACCAATACTGAAAAAATAAAAATAAAAGAAAATACGACCACCATTCAGGCGATCCACGTCGGTGTGACGATGTGCTTTAAGCGTTTCTGGCACCTTGCTGCATCCTCCGCATGGCGTCGCGGTGTAGATCAAACATCTCGCCGGTCTGCATGCTTCTGGTGAAAGCCTGGTTTGCCCTCTCCTTTTCCATTCTCTCCTTCTCACGCCGCTTGGCCTCTGCCTCCTTCTGGCTCATCAGGAAGCTGCGCTGGAGGTCAATATTCCTCTGCATGTCGGCTTCGCGAGCTGCAGCCTGGGCGGCAATGTTGGAGGAGCTCGAAGCGCGGTACAGCATGGACTGGTCGCGACCGTTGGCGCCCGCCGGCGCCACTGCCATGCCTGACCGCAGATCAGCGCGGACCGAGTTGCGGAAGCTGGCCAATCTGGCTTCGCGCGCTTCCTGCGATGGCGCGTTGGAGTGTCGCATTGGCTGGTGAGAGTCGAATGCGATGTTCTCGGCGGACATGTTATTCGACATGTACGGGCTGCTGACTGACCTCAGATCGGTGAAAGAATTCCGCGCGGTTCCGAGGCTGGTTTGGCTGGTCTGTCGTCGGATGATTTCCTTGCGTTGACTCAAAGGCAGATCATCAAGTGAAGCCTGGGCCTGCTGGGGGTATGAGTAGTTCCACATCGAAGCGGACTCGCTGGATATCCGTCGGGGAGCAGCAGCAAGTTCGGGCGTCGTATTGGCCCCAGTCAGAATTCCGTACGTTTTGTTCCGCAAAACCACGCTTCGCTGGGCGAGCAGACTCTGAGGGCTGTCGTAAGACATCACCCCTGGGGGAGGGGGAGGTCGTTCGAAGTTAGCCGGCACAATTGGGGAGGGGCCGGCTGACACATGTTCAGAACTGCCACTCTTGGTGCTGGCAGCTCTGGACGGCTCGTGTATGCTTTCCTCGGCGATTGTCTGAACGGTCGGGACTTGGTTCTTGCTCGAGATTCTCCGGTGGTGGCGGTGAACGGGCTGGGGCGGGCGGATCACTGCAGATGGCGCCGCCGGAGCCTCAACGCCTGGTGCGGACGACCAGGAGTTGTTCCTAGAATGGCCGCGAACAGGCACATAGTTCGACATCGGTCGAGCTAAAGGGTTCGAGACCGGGGTAGCGACAGGCGAGGGCGACGGGACTGGGCCGGGAGAAGGCGTTGAAGCTGGCGCAGGGGAAGGTGTCGGCATAGGGGCCGGGGTAGCGTTCAAGGCTGTTTGCTTGAGCTCTTCCACATTCAAAGGTGCCGGGACTTCTTTCCGGGCTGGTTTGTCTTCGGGGAAGTCGGTGACCGGCAACATCTCCGGCACAGGCACCTCGGCATGGCTCAAATGTTTCGCCCACTCGTTTGTGCGGTAGTGCAGAGCGACGTTGGAGAGCCCGGGCGGTAGGCGTTCTCTGGTCAGGCTAACGGGCATCGAATCAGCAGAAGCAGTCGATTTGGCTTTCTGCGAGGGAGCTACAGGTTGTTCAGTCTGCAGCATCTCTTTCTGTTCTGTCACAGCATCGCCGCCGTCCCTGGTCTTGCGTTGCGCAGCATCTTCAGCTGTGGCATCTGACGAGGATTGCCGAGCTGAAACATCATTGGCCAAGGTCTCTGCATTCGAAGTATGCTTGGAATCGGTTCCATTGACTGCTTTTTCAAGCAAAGATGTTGACTCCGAAGTTGCGGTTGCGGGCCGCTCGTTGGCGTTCTTTTGGGCGAGCTGTGCCTTGACCTCGATGTCCTGGCGGCGAGCCTCTTGGATTTGGCCGGTGCTCGCACCGCTGTCGTTCTCCGAGTCAATCGTAGCGGCGATGGATCCATTGTCATCCTGCTTGCGCTGATGCAGAACTGCCAACTCCTCGTTATCCGCCTGGGTCTCTAGACGGGAGATGCTGGTGCGCTGAGAAACCCGCCGCATCAAGCTGACAGAGCTTTGGGAGATGCGTTTCGCAATGGAACTCCGCTTGCTTACAATGTCCATTTGGTCGTCATCATCGTCCGCAAATGTCGCCACGGTGGAAGCCCTTGCTTTCGGTTTATTGTCGTCGAGGACAGGGAATGTGAAGGGCAGCGGCACGACCTCGGGGGCCGGGGAGATGACGGGGTTCTGGGTGGCCTCGCCAACGGGATCGGTCGCCTGTCGCGCTTGATGCAGACCTGTTGCTTCCCCGAGCGTAGCGGCTACGCCGGCGGCTACGCCGGTGCCAGCTTCTTCAGGAACAGCTTGCACCGTTACCATGCTGCCTTTCTCCTTCTCAGCCGCGGTGAATACTTGAGATGAGGTTTTCGGGGGTACCGCAGGAGGCACGTCGGAGCCCTGCATCTCTGCGACCATGAGAGATTGTGGCCCAGGGGTCGACGGGCTCTGCGCGTATTGGTCTGCCTTCTCGCTCTCGCTGTCGCGACCAAAACCAGAATCGTGGTCTCCGTGAACTCTCTCCCATGCCCGTCGCTCCCGGGCGGTCTCGGCCTCGATTTGCTTTCCGATTTTCAGTTCTTCCTCGTCACGGATCCGTCGCTCCTCGGCCAGATCCTGTTGCCTCTTCGACCGGTGATCCTTGACAACGTTCCACAACCTCTTCTGAGAGATGATGCCGACGCAGAAGATGACAATAATCGCCGCGAGCTCGACTCGAATACCCTTCGTCAACGGGTATGTATGGGTACCCAAAGGAAACAGGTTGTCGTTGAGGTGCCAGATGTACGCCCAGAACTCCTTCAGGCCGGCTCTGCTGAAACAGTCGATCCCGATGACAGTTGACGTGGCGCCGGTGAAGGAAATGGTGACGATGAGGGCCCAGTCTCGAGTCCAGCGGGTGAAGTACGCAGCGAATGATGCAAACGTCAGGACGACGATGAAGATGACCTTGCTCGTGCCAGAAAGAAGACCGCCTTCCTGCAGACACAGCAGCCACATGCTCAAGCAAAATCCGCCAAGCGCGCAGACAAAGCATTCGGTGATCTCGTTGAAGAACAGAGAAGCGAGCACTCCCACGGCGACGCCGGGTAGGATCGCAGCAGCGACATAGCCTCCTTGATTGCTGTTCGTGACGGGGAGAGGCATGAGATAGACAACGAGCACGGTTATGCCCACTCCTATAACGTAGGCCACGGACAGGGTGTTGTGCATCAGGGGTTGTCTAATGCCGATCAACGTGTAAGCAACGCCAACGCCCAGGAGGATAACACCAGCGACTGCCCAGCCGGGGGTTATCTTAGGCTCGAGAGGCAGTTGACCTTCCGGAACGGTAGCTTTGGCCATAGTTAGCGATGGCCGCGTCAGAACTAACATACTCGTCAAGCAGTGAACTTACTGTTGAAGAGGCTGGAGTTGTCGAGGGAGCTGCCACCCTCGGTCATAGTTGGCGTGGCTGACGGGCTGGACGAGATGAGAGACGACGAGACCGCTTCAGTGACAGTGGCCGAGGTCGGCCTGGCCGATAACGCCGATGAGGCTGTTGATCCCCCACTCCGAACGGTCCCGGTCCGTACAGCCGGCGTAGTTGCTGCTGTAGATGGCTCATTGTCTTGTCGTTTGATAGGAATCAAAGCAGCGCCAACAGTAAGTTGGAGGCATAGGAAGAGACAGGCCCAAATGGCCAACCGATTCCATCTCGCCATTATGAATCTCGTGCTTGGCGGGATCTCGAGAAACCCTGACTGACCCCAACGTTCTCGGGCAAAGTGTGATGAGTGACAGTAAGTATCCGCCTCAAAGCATCATCTAGGTCGACAGAAAGAGCGACTTCGGCAAGGAGAGCAGCCGGGAGACAAGGTCGGGCTGGAGGGAAGGCCGGGGAAGGGTGGTTATTAGTCGAGCAAAGGACGTCGAGACAGCTGCTATCCTAACCCCAGAGACCAGTGGGGTTATGAGACAAGACAGCTACCCAAAAGCTGAGGCTGGCAAAAGGGGAGGGGGAGAAGAAAAGAGGGCAGACAAGGGCAGGGAAGAGCCCAGGTTTCGTGGGGTGGAGTAGCGACCCGGAGGTGATCAAACTATATAGGACAAGGAAGAGAACGTAATGCCGGAGCGGGAGGGATGATGCACGGGAGGGATGCGGACTTCGCGAGTGGTGTATGCATACCTACCGACCTGTGGATACCTACCTAGTCAGTAGTACGTGGTATCCGTACGTACAGGACGAGGAACCTGCGAGTGCTTGGCCCGTCATGGATTCGTAATAAGGCAGCTTCTTCCTGGATTGAATCAAACGGGATGACTCGGCGTCTCCATCCGGCGGAAAACGCACTCTCGAGCCGTTGAGCGAACGCATGGAACTACCAGAGCGAACGGAGGATCCAAAGTTGCAGCATCAATCCCCGTCCTTCCCGACCGTGTCGACAAACGAGGGACGACCAGATGAGAAGAAGGTATGAGATCGGACGGAGCTTGGAGTTGCTCAGAGCAATTTTCCGACGAGAACCAGTCAGCCTAGCTGGGATTGCGCATCTGGGACGCACAAGAAAGGGCCATGGCGGCGGCCAGGATTGGGGGAAACGCAACGCAACGCAATGCAGCGCAAGGCAGCACAGCGCAGTGCAGCGTCACGGACGCGCGGGTGCACAAGATGAGGACGGACGGGTTGGCGGAAGAAGAAAGCTGAGAAGACCAGCCACAATAATGTGTGGCCAACCGAGAGGATGAGAAATCTACTTGGCGGCGTCGAATGCAGCCGAATTACCTGCGGCTCTCGGCCAGATGAAAGTTGAGGGAACGACCTAACGGCGCGGCACCAATGAGCTTGCATACACCAAGGGGGACTGTTCGTAGCATGTCTTTTGGCGAATCAGTCCTTGCCGAGGGCGAAAACGCACATTTCCAGGGAGGGAGTGGACGAGACGCGGGACGTGAAAGTTGAGGGCATTGGATAGCCGTGTTGTCTTGTTGATGCGAGGTGGACAAGATGTAACCAGAAGGCGGCTGGCGGTAACTCGACGTCGGAGGTTGAGGCGCGTCCATCCTATATTACAGGGACAGGGGGCAACCCCGGCATATCACACGGGTGGCGTTGACTTGGGTGAGTGGGTACTTACAGGACAATCAGGAACAGGGCTAGGCACTGAGGCACATTATACATATGTACATACACGGGAAGGCAACATTGGATGGACAGAGCATTGTATGGGACGAGAATGGGATGGGACATAGAATGGCCGTTGGAGCGTTTGCGACTCGATGCCTTACGTAACTACCTTAGCTCTAGGTGCATCTACCTACACTACTGATGCCCGAGACGGGCGCCCATCGTGCCTTCCGTCCAGGTCGTGCTTTGGCCCGTCTGCAGCGCAGTGCAGCCGCAGCTGCAGCTACAGCTACCAGTTCAGTTGGAACAGCTGTAGCTATAGCTGCCTTGGCAACGCCTAGGTATCTCTCAGTTGCGGCCATAAAGCACCTCAGGTTGGGTAGGATGCGAGTACCTAGGTATCTAGGCAAGTAGAAGTAGGCATTGCAATTCAGTGAGGCATGGCATCACGTCCGTCCTTTCATCGCCTCGCATACTACTACATGTACCTGCAACATACAATATGCAATGCATCCAGCAGCCAGCTAACACCCCTGACGTTGTCGTGGCTCGCACATCACCATGATGTGGAAATCACGTCGACTCATCTCGCGACCGTCCTGAGTCCTGCTTCTTGCACTGCTGCCGCCACGTCGTCTGGACTGCCGCATTGGGCGGGCAGAGCGTCGACAACCCGTGCAGATAGAAGCACAGAGTATTGACTCGTATCCCGATTCGGCGGGTCGGGTGCCCATGTGCTCGCGAATGCAATGTGAGAGCTTCCTTTTTTTTTTTCTTTCTTCCCTGGCGGCGCCGAGTCCATAGTTCGGCCGACGCCTCCGCCCCTTGTCTTCCCTCTGATGGCGCCGGCCGAAATATGAGGGTAGCATCAATATTGCAGAGTGAATCAGGCCCGCCGCGAGATCGGTGGCGCACGCAAGGCGACTTCCCGTATCATGCAGCCGGTCAGCACCCTGCGTGCGTCGCGACTCGCCAGCGCGTTCGAATCATGACCGAAGCAAGGGAGAAGACTCATTGGAGGCAAGAGTCGCGATAATACGTGAAATGAGAGTCGCACCAACTTGCCCACGCGGGACGACCACGATGTGCCTACATAGAAGTAAGTACGTACCTTACCTAAGGCATTTGGCTTCTTTGGCACTAGCCCGCTCCACTTGCTGTTAGTGTGCTCTCTCTCCAACATCGCTCAGAACTTCGGGCTTTTTCATTTGCAAGACTTTGTGCGGATATTTTGATCACGTTTGGAAAGGAGCAAAAAAACGATGCCAATCTCCGGCGGGGACACCAACGACACTACATCCAGAGGAACCTTTCTTTGCGAGTGCGACCTGGGCAGCCTGGTTCTCCACCAGAACCACATATCACTCCCAAAGGATTGAGATTCGAGAGGCATTCTGGTCGGTTTCACCAAGGCCCATCACAATTCTCCGCCGTCCGATCACGCCGTGCTGTTGTCTAGATCCCGCTCCAGGCGACATTCCAGAACTCCGGGCCTCAAGCTCGAATCGAGGCCCAGGCCTTGTCTGTGCTTGCTGTGCTTGCTTACACCGAGTCCGATCACCATCCATTCCCGACGCTACACACGCACTTTGAACTCTACACCATTACACCAACCTCTCGAAACAAGCGCCCACTCAAGCCTATGGATGAAACCTTCCCGCACCAGGTCTTTGGAATGCCATCTCGCGGCAGTGGGCAGAGTTCGGCGATGGCGATGGCGATGGCGATATCCCCACAGCCATGGCGGCGCTTCTGATGGCAGAGAGACAAGCCCCTGACGCAGCCAGGCACGTCAGCCCACGGGCGACCGTTTGACCGACATATCATGTCTGATCAACACTGGGCAATTGGTACACCGCTATTGTCATGAACGGTGATGCCTGCACTTCGCCCATTCGTATTGCCATGACGTCGGCCCCGCGCCCCGTCCAACAGCCTTCTGGGGCGCATGGGATCATGTAGGCTCATCCTCTCCTCCTGTGCCCATCACCTTTTTTTCATCCCGATAACCAGGCAGAGAGGTCTCATTTCGGCCAAATGATGGTTGACTCTGTTTGAAACAACCTTTTAGACCCCTCTCGTGCTCGAGGCGCTATCGGTCGGACGCCGACAAGATTGAGGGTCCATCCATTCCTTCGTGCGTCCTGCTCTTCCTACAGAAGGATTCCTTTCGATGTTCTACTCCTGCCATGTGCATGACTGCGAGAAGCCAACAGTTCTGAGCAAAGGACCCTGGGTGCATCCCGATGCACATGGTTTTTTTTTTTTTGGAATGGACGTCTTCAACGGCCGATGTTGGTTGGGGCTTGCTCCACATGCTCTGCGCCTCATCGCATAAAGGGGTTTGCGCATCCTTGCCCGCTTTGATACGAGCAACGCCTCTCTGCATGAGCATCCCCCTACTGATGACCCTGAGGAATTACTTCAATTTTTTTTTCTCGCCCTGGCCAAGAGAGAGAGACACGTCTCTCGCCAGCTTGACGAGGTGATTCAGTCGGCCAACCCATTCGGCGTCCAGGAAAAGAAACCCCCTAATTTCGGCACTGTAACATCGGACTCTTTAACGCCCTCCCGCCGCCGTCCGACGCAAACAAGTCTCTTGTGGATCGTTTCACCGCCGAGTGCCGTACCTGCGGACTCCCGTGAACCGGTGGCTTGATCTTCAGCCGCCTTGGCTGGCGAGGTCTTCGGTCGATGACCATGGGGCGGGAAACTGGTCTGAGTCGCAAGTGGGTATATTCTAAACGGCTGAACTGTTCTACCTAACCGGTTCGTCCGACCTCGCGGAGCTTCACAATTATGCCGCCGCTCATGGAGGGCTGCCCCTGCTACGTCGCCCGCCATCGAATTCCCTGCCGAAGCCGTGGACGAGCTATGTACGGAATTCTATGGTGTTTCCAAGAGATTTGAACACACAATGCATCCGAATAGCCCGGAGAGGTAGGCAATTATTCGACCTCTTAGCGCACGATAACTAGGCGGTTTGTTCAAGTTTCTCTTCGTCGGCCTGCCGAGCTTCCATCCTGCCCTCTCGCGGCCCGAGCATAGCGACTCGCGGACCCCTGGTCTCCTCGACCCCCGTCCTGGCAGGGCAGAGAGGAGCCATGGAGCGATTTCACCAGGCTGCCAAAAAAGGATCTTCGCCAGGATCACCACGACCCCTTGAGCCACCTCGTCCCAAGATGGCGGGTCTGCTCTCGGAGGTCGTGCGTCCGAACGGGCCCCGTCGCCTGGCTGACGCTTCCTGATCGCCGTTTAGGGCCTCCGTCTCCCGTGGTTCGCCTCCGGCGCCGGAGACCCCTTGTCAGCGACGGCCGTGTGTCGTTCCCGCCCCCTCCTTTTCATGAAACCACAGGGCGTGCCGTTTTCTCGGGCTCACCTAGGGGAGGCCGGGGAGGGGCACAATGTCATTGTGATTCATTGTGTGTGCTTGTGCGCGTCACTGTGTCTACCTGCTTTGACCTGGACCGCTCCCAGTGCCTGGGGAACGACCGCTCAAACCACTACACTAACTTACCCAAGTCGCACGTGGCAGCACAGATGTCGACCGGTCGAATGAGTCCATGGTCAACTACTGGCCTACCCAGCAACGACGAGCTCTAGAGCAACCATGCTGCAAGATTCAGGCTGTACAAGTAAGCCAGCTGGCACCGAAGGACCGGGTAAGTCACCAGACCATATTGAACGGTAGGTAGTTGCTTGCTCTCGCCTTTGGGACAACCGGTGAAATCGTTGGCATTCAAAGCCCATATCCGTTTAACACTAACAGTACAATGTGTGCAAGTTATGCTCATCAATCCATGTCCTGCGCTCCAAAACCACTCGCAACGCCGATAATTCGATTTGTCGTCGTATTCCATGTTTGTATTCCTCATTCGACCGTGATTTTTTCGAACCCCTTGGCCAGAGTTCCTTTGTTAACGAACCTTTTCCCCAGCAGTCCAAAGCAAGAATATTATCCTGCACTGATACTTCTCGGGCTCATCATCTTTTCGAAGCTGCGTCATCTCTTCGAGACCCGACTCGGCGGTCGGTCCGAGGCTATTCGTCCGTGGCCCATGGCCTTGCCATTGCGGCTTGATCTTGAGCTTCTTTCCGGCAGCTGCTTCTTCTTACGTTTCAAAAGACCTCGTACCGTCTTGAACGGCAACACGAGAAGTGCGACCACGGCGTAGAAAGGCATTGTGACGATTGCCCACACAGACTCTACTAGCCATTGCAAGAACCCCGGCCGAGCTGCACTATTCTTGGCTGCGGCGGCAGCAAGCGCAATGGCGTCGTTCAGACGGGTATCGACTGCGGCGAACCGTGATTCGGTCTGGAAGGCGAGCACCGTAGCCTTCTTCTCGTACCGTCGCACGGCTCGGTTCAAAGCATCCAAGTCGGGCTGGATGGCGTTGCGAACGTCACGGGCAATCGCGGCCTCTGGTTTGGCCTTGACAGTATCCGAATTGCCGTTTTGTTTGATCATCGTCGGCTCCGGTCGTGATTCCAGCAACTCTAGCCTGGCTATCAACACCCTGACCTGATCCGGCGTGACTGCTTCCTCCTTGTAGGGGTTCACGTGGACGTCACGCTGGAGCTGGAGCGTCCTGTTCTGCACCAACTTCATCAAATGCGAGAGTGGGCGCAGCTCGGCGGCGAGCAGGAAAATAGTCAAGTTGTAGTTAGAAACCAGCCCCTCCCGAGGGCGGCTCAGCTGCGCGCGGATGGCGTGCAGGAGATACGCGCCAAGCATCGGGAACATGAAGCATCCCACCAATGCGAGGATCTCGTGCACCCAGAGCTCGGCCAACGCGTCATCCTTCTTGGTGCTATTCGCGGTCTTTTGCGCCTGTTCATGCACCGAAAAGGTGGGCGTCGTTGGGACTTCTGATGTGTCGTCGAGATTCCCGTTGGCAGCATGGCCGTTGGTCGATGCTGTGGATGAAGGACTCCCCACGGCCTGCTCACCCTCACTCTCATCCTCGATGACTGCACTGGCGGTCGCCTCTGCCCGCTCACGTACCGCCTGCGCCGAGTGATACCAGTTCCTAGGCGACGGTGTCAGCACTCGGATGTGTCCTAACCCCCGCAAACGAGGAACGCAAACGCCCGACATACCAGGGATTCGTCACAGACCAGTGCAGGAATATGGCCGACAAGCCCAGAAGCATCGCATCCGTCACAAGAGCACTACCGTTGTTGAAGAAAAGACCGCCGACGGCGGGCAGGAGGGCGAAGGCCAAAGGGATCGAGGCCCAGTTCGACATGTCGTCAGTTGCAGGCGTCGGGACCAAGGGCTTGGGGCTCAGCAGCTCCCTTGCGTCGCCAAAGCTATAATCCGACACTGTTGAGCTCCTCCTCCGACCAAGACCTGCTCTCTCGGCGAACGAG
Organism: Colletotrichum plurivorum; assembly: GCA_014235945.1. Taxonomy (NCBI): domain Eukaryota; kingdom Fungi; phylum Ascomycota; class Sordariomycetes; order Glomerellales; family Glomerellaceae; genus Colletotrichum; species Colletotrichum plurivorum. The sequence goes on from WIGO01000093.1 coordinate 103,214, forward strand.
TTCTCTGTTGGAAACTGGCCGAAGGGAGTTCGACGACGTATCTGTCCCGCTTCATCGACCGTTGCGGATCGCTTGATGGAGTGGCCAGTCGGCGATGGTGTCGCCCCTGGCGAGGACATGGTCTGCTTCCTACTGATGTTACTCGTCGCCGTGACCGGCGAGGTCGGGCTTCGGGGGCCGTTCTCGTCGGACATGGCCAGGTTTGTGGATGTTGGATCGGTGCCAGTGCTTCTTGCTGGCTTACTGGCTTACTGCTGTCGCAAAGACCGTTTGATTCGGGCTATGGTCAGCGTCGTCGTGGTGCTTGCAGGCGGTTGTCACTAAGTCGTGGTTTGCGATTCGTTGATTAGGACTCGAGACGTGAGACTCCAGGATAGGGACAGGCAGTCGAGGGGTTTTGAGGCTTCCTCATCCGACAGGTAGACACTCGGGGAAAGAAACGCTGGCCGACGACGGATATTTCTCGGCGGCGCCCCAAGACACGCAAGACACCTGTCGAGCCAAAGATATCTCGGGAAAGGGGGAGCAAAGGGGGATGTAGGAAGGAGTAAGAAGGGGCGGAGGCAAAGGCGGCGGGGACGGCGTGCCACAGGTTCGAGGGTGTGTGTACGTGCGACCGAACCGGCTCAGTCGTCTAAGGGCGAGTGAAGCGCCACGAGCTGAGGACTGGTGTGTCGCGGCGGGAATGGAGGTGGTTTTGGCTTGGTCTGGTGGCGACTTGGATCGTCCCTGCCCGCTTAGGTACCTGACCTACCTACCCAGGTACCTCACCTCCCCTTGCCCTGTCTTGTCTTAAATCCGCCGGCACCTTGGCGCATCTGGAAGGTAGGTACCTACCTGCATGCCTTCGGAGTGCCATTCCGTCCCTACGTTGGGCTTGAGACATGGATCTTGGTACCTTACGTCGGTATTGCGTGCACCAGGCCGCGCTGGAAAACCGACAGGTACTATGGGACGTGCCCATCCGGCAGCACTGGAGCTGCGTGAGCGGAAAGACAAACTACATGCTGCTCCAGGTCAAGACCGGTGAGGTGAACTATGATGCGGTTTTCACCGTCGAGCATGGCATGGTATCCCAAGTCGCAAACGGGCGGCCGAGGTATCTGTCTGCACCTACTCTCAAGCGCGGAATAACAGCAGCTTCCTTAGAGGTCTCCACTGGGACACTGGGAAGCTGAGCTAAGGTGAGCACCAAATGGAAAGTGTGAGCTGGCCAGACTGCTCATCGACCTAGTCTGACCTTGGCCTTGTACAGTACCCAGAGCAGGTATATGCGTTCACTGAGAGGTACGTTCAAGCTTGGTACCGCACGCTCCAAGATGATGTGTTCAGATACCTCCGGAAAGGTGTCTAGCTACTCCATGTCGGTACCTCCCCCGCCTCAGAGAACGCGTTGCGGAAGCGTGCTATCGATGTTTCCTCCCCATCTGCAGACTACACCAAGGTATCTGTGCATGCTGACGCGCGGGGAGGGTTGCGTGCAGGGATCCTCCCGCCCACGTCACTGAACCTGGGCTGCATCTTTCTCCAGATTTCGGCAGGCTGTTCCCGCCGCCCTCGGTACAGTACTCCGTAATACTACAAGGGGCCTTTTATTCCACACCACTAGATTGAGTATTCCACATCCCCTCTAGCCATTCCAGCCCACTGCTATTTAATTATCACTTTAGTAGTATTTACTACTGTTGCTATTATTTGTTACTCTTGCTGTTGTGCGTCATTGTTACTATCGTCCGCCTTCGTCCGTCGTCGTTACTAGGTGCTGTTTGTGGGAGGTGGGATATTCATTCAGCTTGGGGGTGTGAAATAATAGTCCCCTACTACAAGGTCACGAACGAATGGACACTCTCACCTTGTCTGCCCTACAGACCCTGTCAACTGTAAGCGTGAGTAGCTACGCTAGTCGTACCTACAGGCCAACAATACCTTCTGAATCTGAGGTAGGTAGGTACACTACCTACCTAGGTACGGATAGGCACGCAAGTAGGTATCCACTGTGTAACCTGCAGCCGGGCGATAGTCTCCGCATCGACACGAGCATTGCAAAGTCGTTCAGGTCGTCCTCCTCCTCTCCACATCCGTTAATATGGCGTCTACGTCTCATGCGTTGGACGTCGCAATCTCCACGGACTCCGCGTGAGACTCTCACGTCCATCATCGGCTCACCTCCCTCGCGGTAAGTTAAGGGCGAACTACCACGGTGCTAACGATAGTTGAAACATCCCATCCCATCCTCGTCATCTAGAACTGCCTGCCTGCACGCAATTCAAGCCTACCGCCTGCATTTGACATCTCCCCAATAACCTTATCATCACGGCTCTTTGGTCCCGATCGTTCCACGGTTGAGCAAGTCACCGACCGCACTTTTAGTCTCTTCGATATCGAGCAAACACGTTGTTGGGCCAGGTCCGCTTCGGAGACCATGTGCCTCGGCACGGAGTGTAGCACTACAGCACTCGCTGCAGCCGACTTCTCGTGATAACTCCCTTGGCCGCCGGTGTATTAGTACCCAAGAACGGGTAACCGCTCGAGAGTGTACCCATCCACGACGCGCCTGCCTTCCGGTTCCTACCCACCCCAACAAAAACATGAAGTGTTGCAAAGACTACGAAAGGTATGCCGCCATCTCTAGCCAATCTGATTCTCTCGACTCTCCGAACCGACGCTTCTGGACCGACTGGAGGGCGAGCAGCGAGCAGCAGCACAGCCCACATGGTTTCTCCTCGCCAGAAATTTGCGCCGGAAAGACGGTCAATGTTCTTCATCGGATGCAAGAACGATGTCCCAATCGCAGCGTCACGAGGCCTGAAAACCTTTTCTAGGTTATGCTGCGGGGCCGTGTTACCACCGTCCGAATCGGAGCCGGGCGAGGAAGGCATCAGACAGGCTTCAGCGCTGTGCGACAGTACGAATCATCATCCCTGGTCCGGACGAGCATTTGGTTGATAGAGGCCACTCAGAAGGTCCTCTAGGTTTTGTCGTGAACAAGGCCTGCCAGCCCTGTCCGTTCCAGAGACGCATTCCATTTTCTTTCCCAGCTCGGGTCGGGAATGTTCAGCTATCACCCCCGCAGTTCGAAAGAGACGTTGAGGTTTACAATGCCAGCCCCAGACCCCTCGGGGTCTCTCTTGGCTGGACTGGGCGATGAAGAGCACGCATGCAAGCGTTTTCGTCATCCATGCCGTCACGAACCAGAGCAAGTCCAAGCGTGGCCAGTCCCTGGTTGGAACCGCCGCTGCTGATCGACTTCACGGACGGTTGTTTGGAAGGGATTCGGACGGTAATTAAGACGTCAATACTTCGGGCATGAACGATACGACCAATCTGGGATAACGCGGCTGGCTGAAATATGTCTGAGTGTCGGGTGTGTCACTCAGAACCCCGCAATTCTCCTGTTGGTTCTTGCGGTGTCTCACTAGCATATGCCCTTCTACCTATGTAGGTATCCACGAGTGCAAACGAGTTGAAACAAATCGAAAGCACTGTTGGGCAGGTACAAGAAATGGCCTAGGAATATACGTAGAGGCGCTGGTATTTGAATACTTGTGTAGAACCATCATCCATTCACAAACCGCCGTGTCCTGAATCTGGGGCACGAACGACGGCTGCGTGCGGGTGACTGTCTTACTCGGACAGTACGATCGACGTGTAGCATGCCCTGGTGGCCGGTCTGTCTCGCACGGCCGCCGGCGATGCCTGCCCAGGGCCAGCAACGCCGCCGACGCGTCCGCTTGCAAGGGAAATAGTCACTTGGTAGGTACTGCTTCCACTTTGCCGCCAGTGCGGTTGCGCCTCTCTTGTTCAACTAGGCTCCATCTGCAACGGGAGTTTACCGCACCGAGACACAACTGGCCCAAGCAGCCACGGTGGTCTTGGTCGATGTCTGGCAAGCCGCCCCCTTGAGCCTACGAAGCCAGAGGAAGGCAACACGAGCACGGGCTTCAAGCGTGCTGACAACGACGTGACAAGCAATTGCTGGCAACTTTGCAGTAGTCGAAGCTCTCACGTGTCCGACTTTGGTCCTGTCCACCAGCGTGTCCGCTAGGCTGGTTTCGTGGCCAGGCAAGCCCGTTCAGAGCCAGGGGTATTCAGATTGGCGGGAACCACCGCCCCGCCGGGCTGCACATGGCTTTCCACAATCGGAAGCCCAATTTGTGGTTCGAATGAAGGATCTGTCGAGTCTCGAGTGCCTGCTTCGGGGTCCCATGCAGTCTGCAGATCAGCCGCCAGCGTTCTCTTTCAGTGCTTATCTCTGGTTCCATTAGGTATTTGTGTGTACGGATACGTAGAAAGTGTGGCATGTCCTGAGCAACCTGGCAGGCTCGGTAGAGCGGGACGATGAAGGAGGGCGAAAACGACGCTGCATCTCTCAGGTTCAGAGGAACGAACCGCAACGTCAAACAACATCCTGAGAAAGGTGTGTTGGGGCGCACAGACGCTTTGGTTGTGACGGTATGCGCTTGATCACCGTGCAGAAAAGAAGATGACGGGAGTGTGAAAGGGTGCGGCGTGGACCGTTGCGCTTCGCCTTTTGGGGCGAGATCTTGCAAGGGAACGAAGCTGCGCAATTCTCTCCAGCCCAGACGGGTTGCCTCAAATTTGCTCGATGTCCTCTCCCTCAACCCGAAGCCGTCTCTCTCCATCCGAGCGGGATGCCGAAAGGCGTCAATGCCGCATCGTATCCGCCGGAATCACTCACGGATGGCGTCGTGAGGTGTCAACGGGCGTGTTGCCAACGCGTAAAAGCTGTCTGCCGACCCGGACAACCCCGTCAAACCCTGGCTCTAAGGGCTCGCCGAGCATGGAGAGCCAGGGTTTTTAAACGGGTCCCGGGGAGTGTGGTGCGTCACGTCGACAGGACAGAGTGCATCAGTCCCAGCGTGACTGAGAAGAAGCGGCAGCCTGACCGAAAATCTCTGCAAGTTCCAAAAGAGTCAATTTAAAGCAACATGGGCGAGCCGGGATGACAGGGAAGCGGCCAGGCTGACGGATGCCCGGGCTGGAATCCAGGATTGAGGCTGGTTTGGACGAGCCGGCGTCATATATGGCTGGGCTGGAGACGGCCTGTTGGCGAGGTGAAGATCCCGTATTCTGTCTCTAGTCTTTTCTTCTTCTCTTTGCTGGGAACTCTCCCGCAACCACCGAGTACCACCGGAGTGGCAGCATCGCGCCTGTATCTGTGACAGAATCTGCCTGACGACACGGCCGGTGGTCGAGTCCTGGTTTTCATGTCAGCGGGGCCAGTTGGGTTTAAAGCCGCTGGCTGTCTCTTTTTCTCTCCTCCCCGATCGCTGCAAGAGGGTTTCGAGCCGACAAGCCACCAGACGCATCGTCGCCCCAGTCGTTTCTATCGTGGGCGCTGAATCATCGAGCACAAGAGGAAGAGAATCGACGACCAGAACGCCCAAAGCAACCAGTCAGTTGCGAAAAGGAACCTACCTAGCTCGACGAACTGCCGCAGTGGACGTATCGGTTGACGACAAGACGAAAGCAAACGGCGCCAATCAGCTTCGTCCCAAGCAGACGACGAAAGGACGGTGGAGGAGCCGCAGAACAGTCAAGCCATCCACCTCAGATCAACAATTTGTCCGGAGGCAGAACTTACCAAACATCTCATCCCGGGCCACGTTGGATCCGGCGCGCAGGATTCAAGCAGGGCGCGCTCGACTCCCGGACGGCCGTTCCTGCATCAACGTTGGTTGCGAAGGCCGCAGGAGGCGGAGGGTTGACCAGTAAGAGGCGCCACACGCTCGGGGATCGGCCTGCCTAAGGAAGGAAACTCACCTTAGGGTAGGTATCCGCAGCCCACATTGGTAGGTGCCTTTTTTACCCACTACGGTAGCCTATAGGTACCAGGTATCTACCTGCCCGGTAAGCTGGCGAGCAAAGTGTGAAAAGTGCAGGACCAGTCCAGTCAGTGCCTTCCGTTGGGAAGGAAGGGACGTCCCCAGCCTCCAGCCCTCCTCTTGCCTCCAGGCTTTCCCAGAATGCCGGGACAGAGGCTCAGGGCACTCCAACAGGCTAACCCAATCTCGTCGGCTCCCTTTTCCCCCCTGAGCGCACGCTCCACCAAGCAGCAGCAGGTTCCATTCTCGTCTTTTTTTGCCAATTATTGGCCCTCGGCTGCCAACGCCGAGAAGAGCCTCTGTGCGGCCCCCCTTCCTCTTCTTCTTCCCGCCGCTGGAGTGGTAGTCGTAGTGGCACCTTGGTGGTCGTCGTCGTTGTTGCCCAGAAAGCCCAGCAACTTCAGTTTTCACACGTCTTCCCCAAGGCGAACCGCCATTGGCCGCATAACCCTCGACTGCATTGAGAATACCTCGAACGGCACCACCACCACCACCTCCTCCTCCACCACTACCAACGCTGCTGCCGCCGCCTTCTCTCGCCCTGCAGCCAAAGCTAATCTTGCAGTCCGAGCCACTGAAGCTGTCGTCGCCAGTGCGCTTGCTACCTTCCTCGCCAGCCTGAGGCTTCTGCATCTCTTTGTCCGAAGCTCCGCTCGCCTAGCTGCAAACCTAATCGTTTTGCTGCGCGACGACTCGAGTCCACGCCGTCTTTTCCCAACTCATATCCGGTCGTCGCCTCCGTCCCTGCCGCTCGTTCAACCTTTCCTGCCACCCTCACCCTCGCCCTCGGCCCCGACCTCGCCGTCTTCGCTGTTGCTGTCACCGCTCCTACTGCTTAAAGAGGCCCTGGCGACCTCCACGAGCCTGGCCCAGGTGTCGCTGCAATTTCGTCCTCGACCAGACCCGAACTCCACCGTGCCCCGTAAGGCCGTCGATTTCTCGGCGGCCTTCCTCGAACCATCTTTCCCACGGATTCCCACGCGAGATTCGCATCTCCGTCCCCCGACCCGGCCACCTTAGATGCATCCGCGAATCCTCGTCTCGCCACGCTATCGCAGCAACCTGCATATCCCGGCGCTTCGCCCGAGCCTGACCATCCACTAGCCGCTGCCGGCCTACCCCAGGCCCGTAGTCCATCCTACATTCGTCACTACGACCCGAAAGACTACTTCCTGCAGTCTCCCTTTCGCAATCGTGCCGCCACCTCTGCTGCTCGTCGACTGCCTCATCTTTCGGCCGCCAGGCTCTGGAATCCGACCAACTCCACCCGCGCCCTCCCCGAAAAGACCATCCGCAAGCGACGCCCGTCCACACCGCCCCCTCCCTCGGTTCCTCTTTCTCATCCGACCCTCGACCCCTACTCTGTCGACCCTTCCGATCCCCTCGGCGTCGGCGCCGGCGACTACCCGCTCTTGACTCTCCCAGAGCAGCGCCAGACCCGACACTCCGCGTCAAACCGCAACAGTCTTCAGGTCGACAGGAACGCGGAACATAGAATCAGCCTCCCGAGGTCGCTGCGTCATTCTTACGACGGGAGGAGATCCGGTGACCCGTCGCCAACTTTCCCCGACCCTGACGCCGAACCCGCCCCATTAATCTCCCCGGAGCCGCCCTTTGAGCCTCGCGTCACGGGCCTACGGAAGCGCGGGCAGAGCGTTTCGAATCCTCTGATTCAAGATTTTGCCTTCATCGATAAGGGTAAAGGAAAAGCGGTGATGGAGCAAACGAACGCAGAACAGGCTCGAGGCCCGTCGAAGGACTTGGAACGCGGCCCCGATGTACTGCCGCGCCTCTCGAACGTGTCGGCCGGCGATGGCATTGGCTCGGCCATCTCTTCGTCCAACTCGTCTATTATGGGAGAGGAACTGCCGCCAGATTTAGGCGAAGAATGGGGTCCGCAGCACCCGTGCTTTCCTCATCTGAACCCCCACGTTCCCATCGACTCTCCCGAGTATAACAACACGCGCATCATTCGCATACGCAGGGACTGGTTAATTGAAGGAGATTTGGCTCCCACGTTTTCGAATCTGTACCCCGAAATCCTCGACCCGGCAGGCTTGTCAGAACAGGAGTTCCGCCGGATTATCGACAAGCTTAATGGGGAGCTCATTCCGATCTTCAGCCCATACAATTGGAGGAATATCCTCGACGGCATGTTGGGACTGGTCACGGGCTGGTTGTGGGATGACTTGGGGTTTACTGGTGTAAAGGCCCGGCTGAAGCGCCTGGAACTGTGGATCGACAAGTGGAACAAGGAGATGGAGAAGACGGTTGGCAACGAGGATATCACGATGGCGCCGCGGATAATCTCATTGAGGCGGACAGGCTACATGACAGTAAGTACTCGTCTACTCGCAGCAACATTTTCACATGCTAATTACCTCCACAGCTGGATATCCAAATTCCAGACCCAGAGATTGCCACGGCCCCCAGCACGCCAGCTGGGACGGGAAACATGCCAATGGAGCCCCCTGCTGCGGTTACGACATGATCCCACTACAAAGCTGAAGCCCCTCTGGGCGCGACTCGCTTTTGCTCACGCACTTTTCTTCGAACCTGCTATTTCAACGTACCCTCTTTCTAATATCGGTTTGGTGGCGTTCTTGTGTCGATGTTGGCCACCGACGCACTACCGACATGATTTTATACGACCGCAGCCACGTTCACACAGGGCTCTCGATATCCAGTTTCTTTCCTCGGGAACCTTCATTGTTCCCACCCACCACTACTACCTTATACCAGAGGCATGGCGCGGAGTTCAGGGTTTCTCAGCAGTGAATGGTTACGAATGCAATTCCACAACGGTTTTTTTGGTCTTTTTTTTTTCCTTTAGCTGTTTCTTTTGGACAGTTTGTGAGTAGTCAGTCATGCAGCTGCAAGACAAAGGAGAGAGAGGCGGGGGAGGGCGGGTACAAGTGGTTAATCGTTAAATGCACAGCAGTATCCCAGCTCTCAATCTGAGAGCATGGTCAGGAGCTGCTTGTAATTTATTTTGATACCTCGTCATCCTTCAGCTTCTACCAGCTTCAAAGTCCCTTGTACCTCTGCAAGACCTGTAAATTACTGTCGTAAAACGAAATTGTCTATTTTCACTGCCCATCTCGCCCCTCGATGGCTGAGCAGCCACCTCTGACCCATCATGTTTCCGCGAAATCGAGATGGCACCACTTGCTATTACTTGTAAAGATATCAACCTTCGGCTTCAAAAACGCGGATAAGGCGTGGTAGATCGTGGCAAAGCTCGACGTCTGTTGATCGAATGGGGTTTGTTGCTAATATGCTTGAACAGAGCCGTGTGAAACCGTTGGCATCAGCAGCCTCCCCAAGTGCTGGCGCTACTGCTTGGTCACCGGTATGTTCCAGAAGTCAAGTCAACGACCCCTAGGTGTGATCAGTCGAGTGGGCGATATGCGCCTGGATCATGACTGTCAAGTCGGGCTGCAGAGCGAGCCGAGGTAGCCAGTCGTCCCCATGGTTAGTTGTCTGGCCGAAAGATTCGACGTTTTCGGAGCCCGAGAGTCTGTCCCGGGTAGCAGTTGTACAGGGATCGGGTGACACTGGCATAATGAACATATCGTTACTACCGTGATGTTCGGCGGGGGATGGCTGGCTGGCGTCAACGGGGCTGTCGACTCTGCTAGAATATGGCGGGGGAGGTGACGACACAGACTCGTGCTTCGGTAGAACCTGGCTGACATGTACAGCTTGACACGGCTCTTGATCCGGCGGCTTCGTTGGTGTCACTCTGCAAGGGTTTCTTAGCAAATTTGGGTCCAATCAGGTGGGAGCAATACGTACACGATCTGTAAACCATCCGATGCTTCGAGCCCCGGTCTCGGCCCATCGAGTGACGGCTCGACACGGAGCCCAGGGAAAATCCTGTCCAGGTAAATGGATACCAGGAAGCGATGATAGATCTCCTTGGTGTCCTTCTTGAGTCCGAAGAAGAAAAATATTGGTATCCCTGTGAGGATAACCAAATAATTGTAATTGAGGTCGAAGAAAGTAAGTTCGTCATGGGTGTAGAAGGTGATCGAATGCCACGGCCAAAGGTTATCATCGGGGTGAATCTGTCGAAAGTCAAAGGCCTGAAGTGGAATTGTTGCCCTAATCTGAATGAAGCAGAGGGCAAGTACTGTGGGAATGAAGGGGACCAGTATGCAAAGTGTCATGAGGAAGAGACGACGTCTAGTTCGATTCGCTCTTGTGGCAGCCGAGCTGCTAGACAGAAGTGCCGCGCGAGTTGTCCTCTCGATTTGCATATATCTTTTGAAAGTAACCACTGCGTGACTCAGTCAGCTAGTAAAACGGTTTGGGGTGCTCCCACTTGAATCACCCACCAGAGTAGAAGCCGGATACCAGGGCAAGGATCGGAGTCGGCAGTAAGAAGAAGACGAGGAAGGGCCAGCTTGGGTAGGATATCCACGTGCAGCCTTTGAGGGTGCCGATCATAAACCTCTGTTTGGTAAGGGGGTATATCCAGGCCATCTGAATGACAGGCAGTGAAAATATTATCAAGGCCTGATTCCACATCCTTCTGCGCTTCTCGAGTACAGTCAGCGGACTAGCCCTCAATAGGCATACTTGCTGAGCGAGATTGTGCATGATGGCAACGATGGATGTTGTGTACACAGACAATGCAGGCTGATATATGTAGGGGTGAATATCACACCAGACATTGCCTCTCCACCACTTCTGGATGTCATCATTGCGCCATGTAAGGGCATTGATGAAGGTTAGGGCGTTGAGGATGACAACGGAGTAGACGAGCACGCTTGCCGCAAACTCGCCATGACGGTGCAGATGCTTCAAGGGGACCCAGCAACTGAGGTTTGCCAGTACAGCAAGGAAGACTCGGAATACGAGGTTTACCGTCAACGAAGGCGTCGTCACTTCCGGAGAACGTGAAATCAGTGTGGTCGAAATCGGTGCCATAATTGAGACCGAACGAACAGATTTCCACGATCAAGAGAGGCGCTCTGCGTATCGTGTTACGTCTGCTGCAAAAGGTGCACAATAAAGACTGCAGTGTAGTTGACGTCTTGTTCGGCACGGGCGAAAAGTCTTCTGAACGAAATGCGAACACCTTCAATCTCGGAAACGGCAGGAAGTGACGATTGATAAAGTGACCTGCACTGTGACGCGAAAGGCACCGGTCGGTCTCAATTGACGTGTTGCGGAGCCTGCTCCCAGAATATAGAGGCCCGGAGCGAGGGACATAGAGCTGGTATTGCATTCAGGAGGAACCGACAGTGATGACGGAAAGGTATTTGAAGCATGAAGGGTGAAAAAAAAGGAGGAAGAGAGTTGAACCAGAAACGAAAGGCAAGCCGTTACGCTGCAGAATAAGACGCACCAGAACATGCTCTCCCCCGAGTGGGAAAGAAGGAAGGAAGAACAGCATGATTCAAGAGGAAAGAGCCTTCCTCTCTGCTGTTGGGCATGTCGATTGCTCTCACACCAACGAGCGCCTGTCACAGAATTGTCTGTCAGATTCAGACACTTTGAGGACGGCTAATCAAGAACAGCCTTGAACATTTCAGGCCAAGGCTACCATCGCGATTCTGGCGCCGGCCGTAACCGTGGACCTTGGCGATGAGATTTGGTATCTCTTTCACAATATGTCCCTCAAATTCCCACAATCTGACGAGTCGGCCATCAAATGTGACGAATTTGAGCCTCATCTCATGGAGGTAGAACACGAATAAAAAAGTTACCCGATACCAGTCGTTTCTTCCGAGATAGACACAGAGCTTGATCTCGACCACTTCGCGCTGTCCGCATCGGAACCAACGCCATGTTTGAAATGGCAGCCTATTATTTCCCACGGATCGGACTCATCGCATCTAGATACTTACGTAGAACCTGAAGTACAAATACCTTGTAGTCAATGAGCGTGCGGTATAGAAGAATATCGGACGAATGCATAGATTCCGATAATACGATGACGCGATACATACATAGGTAGCTTCGCACTTTACGAGACCTGAGGCAATGTCGGGATCGCGTCGCAGCGCGATTCCACACGACCTTTTTTTGTCAATTTCTGTCTCGCTCTGTCTGCTCCTTTGACGCAAAAACAACCTTTCTGAAGCAAGCTATTCCGCCGCAAAAATGTCCGCCGCTCTCTTCCGCCGTGCTGCCACCGCTCCGCGCATTGCCCGCGCCTTCAGCACCTCGCCCTCCCACAACCTCGCCCGTATTACCATCGTCGGCAACCTCGCTGATACCCCCGAGCTTCATGCCACCAGCACCGGCCGCGAGATCGTGAGGTACGCTATTGCTAGCCACCATGGACCCAAGGACAACCGTCAGACCAGCTGGTTCCGCGTCACCAGCTTTGAAAATGAGGGCCCTCGCCGTGACTACCTCCAGAGCCTGCCCAAGGGGTATGTTGCAGTTTCAATGGGTTGAAGATGGCAGCTCGGCTGACAAATGCATTTCAGATCCCTCGTCTACGTCGAGGGCGACGCTTCCATGGGCACCTACCAGGACGCCGAAGGCAAGAACCGCTCGTCCTTGAACATCATCCAGCGTATGTTTCCTAAGAACGACTTGCCATGTCGCCTGCTACGAGATTCTGACACGCCTACAGGCCACATCGAGGTTCTCCGCCGCCCCTACACCGGCCCCTCCAGCGAGTAAACATATCATTTCATACAATGGAATAGGTTGTGCGTCATGCCGAACGACAACGAACGAGAGCGCCCTTCTGAATGTAGACATGATTCACCTCTCTCTGCATTGGTGTTTATTTACGTGAAAATGACTGCCAATTGGGTCGGTCTAGGCGTAGTGTACAAAACTGACGATATAATTGATACCACTGACACCACGAGCAGCTGCTCACGGATGCCAGGTTTTTCATGTGAGATCCTGCATCAGCTGTCAAATCACGCCTAACATTCCCCATTGCCATCAAAGGAGATTCATCGCGATTGTGTGCCTGACATTTCTATGTAGTTTGTTTCCCCGTCTGATCATAATCTTCAGACAAGTGTGCAGCTGTCCATGCATCCAAAACCGGCTGCCACTCCGCCCTCGTTGCTCGTGTCACCCTTAGTACGGAGCAGGTAACCAGACTGGTCGTTGTGGACCACCTCGCCAGTGTTCTGGTCCCAGACGGCAGTTCCATAAATTCCAAGCTCGCAGATGATACCGCCCTCCTCGAGATTCCCGTTTCGCAGGATGATGTTGTCCTGCTTGGGGGGCGTAATGAGCTCCATGAGAATATACGAGCCCCAGTGAGACTCGGGAGTCTTCTTCAGGAATTCGGGTATGTCCTCGCGGTAGTGGTTGTTGCCACCGCCCTCCCGCTGCGGCTTCAAAACGTAGTTCTTGCAAAGCTCCGGGTCTTGTGCAATCTTGCGCGCCTTGAGACCGGCTTCGGAGGCATCCATCGGAAAGATGTTGGTGAAGGTCTGCCACACTGCGGCCGTCTCGGGCGCATCGTCGGGGATGAAACGGCCAAGCACCGAAGAAGACGAGCCGGATCGGGGGGTGGCCAGGACCTGCTGGATCTTTTTGCTACCCGCAAGCTGCGTCAAGACAGTAGGGCACTTGATGGCGGACGACCGCTCAAGGTGGTAGCGGGCTTGCCACGCGCTCTCGTCAGGGTAGTCGGACGGGTCGTACCAGCATCTCAAGTAGGCAACGGCGACTTCGAAGACCTTTGAAGGATCTCTGGGAAGCTTGAAGAGCAGCTGGCGCTCGGGGGTGTCGGCAACTTCGGTGTGCCGCAGAAGCTCAGAGTAGGGGATGCGGAAAACAGTAACGGGGTCGGAGGAGCTGGCGAGCGCATACTCGAGGTGGCGCTGATCAAAGATGTTCCGTTCGCCGCCCTGGACAACGAATATCACGCACTTCTTGTGACCAAGCTTGGATGGACCATAGAGGTCATAAGCAGCACGAATACCACCGGCAAGGCCCTGGACGCTCTGGTTTTCGGGTAGTTCAAGTGACCCGGATTCGATAGGTTTGCTGAGAAGGGGGTACTCGGCGACAGAGAGAAACCTGCGATCGTCAGTTGGAAAAGTCCTGAAAACCAGTTATCTGACGATTTACTTGTGAAGCAGCGAAGTTCGGGACGACAGGCCGCCGAAAGATGCAGCTATCGTATTGAACTCGACTTGCTTGACCTGGCGTCTGGGTTCACCGGATGAATCATCTTGATGGACGAGATAATCCGATCTGAACAGCCCGAGGGAGAGACGCTTCATGTATGTCAGTTTAGCCCGGCCGGATTCGCAGCACACGTACTTGTGTATATCCTTCCTTCTTCACCCGCAAGTGGGTATCCCATAGCTTGCCGATAAAGTCATCGCCGCTCCTGACCCTGCATAGTGTCAGAGGCTCAACTTCGCGAAAGCCTTTACACGTCTTGTGCCCGCATGATAGTCCATGCCAGGCGAGTTTGTGGGACCAAACTCACTCGTTTACCATCTCACTCAGGAAGTCCTCATCGCGGCTGATGGCAGCGTACAGCTCGTTGTAAGTCTTCTGCACAGACGTGGCCTGGGAGAAACATTGCCGAGGAAAGGGACTGGGGAAGAGCGTCACGGGAACGTTGACAGCCAGAATTCCCTTCGGATCGGCCTCGGGAGCTACGACAGCGGGAGGGGGCCGCACGGAGAGGCCGTTCCCAATGGCCCAGTCCTTGACGGTCTGCACGAGAGCATCCTGTTCCAACTGCGAAAGTCGAGGTGGGTACTGCTCCCTGGTGAGAGTTGCCATGGCTCCGTTATTGTAGGTTTGGTTGTTCAAGCAGTGTCCCTAACTGCTCAATCTCAGGTACGAGATATTAATAATCGCGAAATCGACGAGTTTCGTCTTGCTGAGAAATCAAACGCCGTAGAGAGATTGTGGCTGGCTCAGCACAGCAACAGCGGTAGCAAAAGAAAATGTTTTGCAGGAGTTCTTCCTGGAACTTGGTCTGGGAAGTTGCAGACCCTGTACGTATAGGAGCAGGCGGTTGAAAGTTGGTTCAAGATGCACCTAGGTAGATAAATGTGTGCTTTGCTGGAGGAGCATGAAAGATGGAGGGGCAATTTCGCAAGAGGAGGGGTGTCAATTGCCCCACACTGACTGACCTTGACCTCAACCTCGATAGGGTGCAACAGACAAGATGCGATCAAATGGCAACGCTGAAATAGATGGCATAGGTAGCATTGCTCTGTTTAAGGATACTAAGTTACTTTCTTAGTCAAAAGTGACACCAGTTATCCTCAACAATTGATTCTGCTGTTACCTCAGTACCAATTTAATCTGGGTACAAATAAGGTCCCAAAGTCACACAAAGCAGCTGTTCAAGTCCTAATTACTTATCTTATCTTGATTGATATTGTAGGATCCTACCTACCTTACCTATATTACGTAGGTATGTAGGTAGATAGGGCAATAGGTAGGACGGTAGATTCCTACCTAGTACACCCGGTACCTAGGTAGTCACTACCCAGGCAAGCAAGGTTAGTAAGCCAGGTACCCACGAAATCACGTGCATATTGGTCAAAGAACGCCAAATAAGATTGGAATGCTCCAAACCTAAGTATGCTGTAGTAATGGGTACCCAGGTACCTACACTACTATTAGTGCTACTTTTCCCCAGCGCACTACACTAGGTATTACTTGACCAAAGTTCAGTATACTGCCCTGCACAGCAAGGGAAAGGTGGGGCTAACTGTGCCTCTGCGACGTCTGGCGACAAGCGCGTCGTGAATCTTCGAGATACTGCTTGCCTGTCTCTAAATATCTTTCCCGCAACACCCGCCCAACCCACTGAGACAAAACGACCTGCTCTATCGCCGAGTTACGACTGACAACCTTCACGTTGTTACAGACCACATCGGGCTCCCATTGTGCTCTGACAACCAAAGGGTTCTTGGTCTTTCTCAAGGTTCTTTTTTTGCTGGGGCCGCTTGCTTAACCGGGGTTATTGACTCCTTTGTCGAGTCTTTTGCCCCCATCAAGCATCAAGGCTTCCATCTCTCCTCCCACATTGAGGAGCAAAAATTCCCTGGTGGTCAGTCTTTTATCATATCAACATCAACAGACACAAATTCGGTGCTCCAGGAGACTCGAGCCAGGTCTTCCTGCCTCCTGCCGTCTAAACGCAAAACACATCGTAAGGCGCAACCATCCTCCTTCCTTTTCCTCTTCCTCTTCCTCTTCCTTTTTCTCCCTCTCTTCCTCTACCTCTTCCTCTTCATCGATTTGGCTGCCGGTGAGAATTCTCTGTTGGCCCACCTCTGAACTCAGAATTCAATTTTGGAAGGAGTCACTACCTGCGCCGTCTTTACACTCACTCTCATTGGGTTTCATTCTCTGCATTTTCCCCCTCTAGCCTGGTCGTTTGGCCACCCAAGATGCCAAGTTAGCTAACGCTCAAGAAAATAGCAAATCATCCGATGATCTAACGCGCAAGCATCATGACCACCTCCGACGAAGATCCCATTTATTGGGATGTCGACAAGGTGGTACATGAGCTGTGTACTGCCAGCGGTCGTCCTTGGCACCCTAGGTCTGTCACCAAGAGGCCCAGCGCAGCAGCTCTCTCAAAAGCGTTGGTGGACCATGACGTCGATGGAGAGACGCTCTTGACTTACGAGGACGTCATGTCGTCAATCACTGGCCTTCTCCAAACTTTGGGTCTCGAAAAGCCGGCCCATCAGATGACCTTAGTTAGAGCCATCAAGTATCTCCAGTCAAAGAGTGCCGGCTACCAACAATTCAAGTCCAAGGGGAGCTTCGCGTCCCCAAGCAGCTCTCAACAGGAACAAGTCTTGCTTGGCAGCAACTCTGGGGAGGCTCCATCGGACGCGCTCAGTTTGCCGCCAAATGGTACATCGCTCTCAGGTCCTACGGACCAGATCACTGAGCATGAGGCTGATGGCGAGCCGGCACCAAAGAAGCGCAAGCTGGCGCCAGTCCTTATCTCCACCGAGGTCAGCGAGAGGAGTGGCGCACGCATACCCAATGCCGCGGATGGTCTAACTCTTCACTTCCCTCGCACGAACCATTTGCAATCAGTAACCCTACCGGCTGCCGGTGGCCTGGACGAGTCGGCATCAGATTCACTGTTGGGCCACGGGAAGACAAGCTCCATGGACGTTATACCCGGCGCCTACTTCGGAAGAAACGCACTGGTTACTGCAGACCAGGTCCCAACTTCGAATCTTCAGCCGAACGATGATGACGATGAAAATCGTACGATTCCTCGCGATTTTTGCACTATTTCCGCCGGATTGGTCCCCGCAGGAAGACGCAATCAAATCTTCCGGGCGATGAAAAGGCTCTACCTCAAAAACAATAGAGCCCACACTCTCATGAGAGAGGGCATGGCGCCTTATGTCGAGCCGGATGAGGGCGAGAAGATTCTCCCGGTCTTTGGTGACTCGGACAGTGAGGAGGAATACGATTCGGACACTCGGCAGGAGATCGAAGATGAACAAGAAGACATTCGCCTGGAAAAAGAACGGAAGATGCATCAACTAACGAGCGACGATGTTGACCGGATCATGCATGAGGAAATCGCGCGTATGGAAGAGGACTGGGACGAATGGAAGCTCCCAATCAGGGAGAGGAAGGCAAAGAGGATTTGGAATCGCCCAGGTCGTCGCAGTCGTATCCAACAGGCCTCAGCTGAAGCGAAATCCATGAGCAAGCGCATCGATAAGCTATGCGCAGAGGTGCAGCATGACGAGTGGCAAAGCGAGCAGCAGTTGAGAAGACAGATGCAGTGCTTTGAGGCCACAGTGCGCGATCGAAAAGAGCAGAAGTGGCTTCTCTCCATCCTCTTGGGGCCGGAACCTCTCGGTCCGGAGACAATGCCCAAGATACGCTTGCCAGCGGCGCGACGTGAGGTTCTGTCTGATGAGGACGGTGAACTGATCATGAGCGACGAAAGCGAAGACGATTTCGTGATTGACGACATGAAAGGCATAGCCGCCTCTTCAGAGCCATCTGAACCTCGACCAACAAGTTCCATGGATCTGGACCATCCTGCGCGCTCCGTGGAGCCAGAACAAGGACTTCGTGACCATCTCACTTCGACGAACGTATCGGCGAGGATGCCAGACTTCTTTGAGGTTGATAGTCCTATTATCGATCTCACACGCGCCGACTCGGAACCAGTCGCCGAAAATCGAGAGGTCATTAGCCTTCTGACTCCTACTAAAGACAGAACGAAGGACATACGCTTGAACGCAGAGATTGCCGATCAAGAGACGGTGGGATTTTCCGAGGAAGAGCTTGACATTCCCTTCGATCGGCCAGCGGATATCGCTGCGATTCCGTCAAAGATTTGGAAGGAGCGCAATGATTGCGAACGGCTCTTGATCGGGGTCCTATGGACCCTTGACCGTCAGTTAAGAAACGTCTTCTTCGAACTTGTCTGCAACAGTCTACCGAGCTACGTCTGGGATTCCGTCATCACGCCTGTCTTGGATAAGAACGAAGAGCACGGCGTGCATTCCGGCGACATTGTCAACCTGACCGCTCAACTTTTCAGGGTCTTTGTCTTCTGCAAACCTCCGGGTGGCAAAAGCCTCCTGAGAAGATTGAAAAGTGGAAGAGCGAAGAAGCTCAAAGCTCAGCAGCAATCTTTCGAGGCTTTCTGTTCTTTCGCCGAGGAAATAAGGCCTCATTTCACCTTCAAGGAAGACGTCTCAAATGAGGAACGTTTCAGCAGCACTGACGCAGAGAAACTTTCGGACGACGATGTGGATGGCAGTCCGTCTAAGAGGCGGAAGCGCATCATCGTGGATCAAGCTGCCAAGGACCTCCGAGAAAAAGACGTACAACGCTTGCAAGAGCAAGAGAAACGACGTCAAGACTTGCGCAAAAAGCTGGCTGCATCCGACGCTATCACGAGCGACGAATCGCGACTGATCATCAACGAGACAAAACAAGACGATCAAGGTCTGATTTATGTCAATGAAGACATTGGCAAACGCATCAAGGACCATCAGATCCGGGGCGTTCGGTTTATGTGGAACCAGATCATCTGTGACCCTCAGGCCCGACAAGGTTGCCTCCTGGCTCACACCATGGGCCTGGGCAAGACAATGCAGGTGATCACTCTGCTTGTCGCCATCGCTGAGGCTGTCCAATCCGAAGACGAATCGATCCGCTCGCAAATACCACCTGACTTGCGCCAGTCGAAGACTTTGATTCTTTGCCCTGCCCTGCTGGTCGACAACTGGATGGACGAGATGCTGATCTGGGCCCCGACCGCAATTCTTGGACAGTATTTCAAGCTTGAAGCTATTACCGACAAGCATGAAAGAATTCCGTTGATTCGCCAGTGGGATGCAGAAGGGGGCGTTCTGATCATCGGATACGACATGTTCAAGCGATTGATTGACCAGCCGGGCCAAGAGCTGCCGCAGGCCAACGATGCCAAAACAGCATGGGAAATTCTTACGAAGAGCCCTAACATCGTTATTGCTGACGAAGCCCACAAACTGAAGAACCCGGAATCTCAGGTGGGGTTGGCAGCTGCTCAGTTTAGAACCCAGAGCCGGATTGCACTTACTGGCTCTCCTCTTGCGAACAACGTCGAGGAGTTCTACTGGATGATCAACTGGGTCGCGCCTCATTATCTGGGTCCTCCTTCCGAGTTCAGGGACTTATACGCTATTCCAATTCAAAACGGTCTTTACGAGGACAGCTCGTTTCACCAGTTCCGGAAAGCGAAGAAACAACTTTCTGTCTTAGAGAAAACGGTGGAGCCCAAGGTCAACAGAGCTACCGTGAAAACCTGCCTGGGAAATGGTCTTCCTCCGAAAACGGAGTTCATACTCACCGTTCCGCTAACTGACCTACAAGGTCGGCTTTACGACGGCTACATTGTCTCGACGAGAGAGGCCGAGGCCGGCCGATCCATTACTAGTACCCCGGCCGCCATCAGCAACTTGGCCCTGATCGTCAATCATCCCCGTTGTTGGAAAAGAAAGCTCCTCGACGAGCGTTCGGATCCTCAGCCGAAACTTCCATCAAGGGTCATCAGTGTTGACCTCAAGATGATGGGGTCCGTTCTTGACATCCAGTCACCGACTCTATCGTGGAAGACCAGACTCCTTATTGCAATTCTGGATGAAAGTAGAGAACTCGAAGACAAGGTACTCATTTTCACACACTCGATCCTGACGTTGGACTATCTGGAGAGCCTCTTTCGAAGCCAGAAACGGAAGATTGCACGCCTGGATGGCAATACGAAAATCTCCCGAAGACAGCAGGACGTCAAAGACTTCAACGCAGGCGACACCCAAATCTATCTCATCTCAACAACTGCTGGAGGGGTTGGTCTGAACATCTTTGGTGCAAACCGAGTGGTTCTATTTGACTTCAAGTATAATCCTGTGCACGAGCAGCAAGCCGTCGGTCGAGCCTACCGCATCGGCCAGCAAAAGCCAGTCTACGTCTACAAATTCATAAGTGGCGGTACGTTCGAGGCCTCGATGCAGAACAGGGCGGTGTTCAAAACCCAATTAGCATCGCGCGTTGTGGACAAGGAGAACCCCAAGCGCTGGTCCAAGAAGGACCACGAGTTCCTGCAGGATCGTACGTTTTCGCCGCAGCAAGATGTGTCCAAGCATGTCGGCAAAGATTCTGTGTTGGACAGCATTCTGAGAGATGCGGATCTTTCAAAGGGTATCCTTGACGTATTGCCAACAGATACCTTCTTCGAAGAAGATCTCGACGATGTCTTAACTGCCGAGGACAAGAAGGAAGTGGATGATCAGGTGCGGATGAACACTCTTCGACTCACAAACCCTGACGAATTCCGGCGATTGGAGCAGGAAATGCTGAACCGACTGCATTCTGTCTACCCTTCACTTGCCTCGGGCGCAGGGGTTCCACCTTCTACATCGACTTCATCCCCAGGGCTTCCTAGAGTTCCCGGTCTTCAGACTCCTATTCCACCACCGAACCCTTGGGCAACGGGCAGCAACACATTGACACAGCAACAAAAGAGCCTGGAGCATACCATCGCTGGTGGTGTATCGAGTTCGGCAACCAGCCCCGGACAGCTTGCGCAAGCCTCGGCGCACGCAAGCTCTCCGAATGTAGCCGTTCAAGGGGAAACCTCTCATCAACAGACTCCACAACTAGCAGACGGTTCGACTTTCTCACTGCCAGCAGTTTCCAGCGAAGGAGTCTTGCAGCAGGTCCCATCAGAGGTGCAGTCACCAACACGCCAGGTCGACCATAACTAACAACAAAACAGCAAGCAGCGACCGCACCGATGCCAATGGTTGGTGCCAACACCTTTTTCAGAAGCCAACCAGAAAGCATTGCGGCTTTGAGTGGGCACATCCCCCTGAGCGGTCTAAATGGACCCAGAGCCTCAGCCACGAAGACACCTAAGAGGTCTACTTTGATCACATGGCCTAATCAGTTCGAGCGAAAGATCTTCGAATCGCTCAATAAGATGACCGATCCGGATGTCCTTCACAAGATACAAGAGGACCACCAAGGTTTGGCCAGACGGATTGCCGAGAAAACTTGGCAGGAGCGGGTGAATAAGAAGGAAGGCGAATTCCCAGACGACAGGCACATGAAGAAGTTGTGTGGATTGATGGAGAACTCTAGATTTGCGGCCGCCGTTGCATTGGAGCACCTGACCTACACTCAGCTTGCGCGAACCGACACATTCAAAGGGCTCGACGACCTGGAGAAAGAGTGGACGGAGCTTGACGAACAGCAATTCCGCGAACGACTGAGACTGGGCAGCAACAACACCACCCAGGATCACAACGTACGACCCCGGTCTTGATTTGATACTTTTTTTTTTCACTTCGCGATTGCTTTATCTCTTTCGGCAACCTGTAAAGGCTAATGGCTCGACCCTTGCAGCAGTTTCCTAGAGTTCTCGATCGATCGACTTCCCAGCCGTTCAATCGACAAAGACCGATTTCAGATGCGAACCACATGGGGGATCTCCAGATACTGAGGGGCGACGCAGATCGGAGAACACATCGCCTTCCCAGGCTTCCGTCCTGGGCGACCAGGGCTGTGGAAGAGGGCAAACTCGGGGAGCCACGGGCGAGACCAAGGGATCCGTTCCAGCCGTCGCCGTCGCCGTCACCTTCGCCGTCGCTGTAGTCTCGAGGCTAGAAAAGCGTGGTTATTATGGTTTTCTTTCGTGGTTTTTTTCTTCTAGGGCTTGGTTTTTCAGATCTGGATTTTCGAGGGAGGCATGGGAGTTACGTGGCATCGATCCGGCCTGCTTTATGATACCCAGAGGTGTGGCCTGAGGGTTGCATTAGCATCGGCGTTAGGGCTAATCACATTGAGAAATTAGAAGCGATCTCGGTCTATGGAGCTGCAAGTGAGATGGCCCTCGGCCAAGTGATTGCACTATTTGGTCCCTGCGGGCCAGATTTACGTGAGACGCAGCGAGATGATTTTGCGTGAAGCCTCGTAGGACGAAGAGCAGAGGCATCAGTAAGGTTTCACGATCAGTTGCTGAGGGGGTTTTCGGGCTGCAGAATGAGCTCACAAGGTCAAGACTCAAGGGGCTAAGCTCGGCGAATATGTAGCGTTGCAATGACTCCTCTTGGCCCCATCGTGAGAATATTACTCCTAGGTAGTGCATTGTATTGTCTCGGGAACTGGACTTGAGAGGGTACATACACTAGCAAACTCAACATGCTAGCCAAGGGATTCGGCAAGCGCCGGTCACGGCGCCCTTCGTACGATTCTGTGGCCCACTCGACGGCGATTGTTGGTGGTCGAAGACGGCGCTGTGGATTTTCGCGCCTCGCCAGAGGCAGTCAGTGAGCAGATACTTCCGGTGTAAGTGTCCGTTGCGGGAACAGGAGAGAGCAAAAAATTAAGTCAGCAGACACCGGGAGGAGAAAGAAAAAAAAAAAAGTCTCAAACTCCGTGCGTTGGTAAAAAGTGATCTGAGTGAGGCCGGGGGGTTTTCTCACTGCCATCCAACGAGGGGCAGCCAGTTCCCCAGAAATCGGCTTTGCAATATTGATGATTGGCCCAAGGATGGGACACCACAGAAGCCGAGACACCGAAAATCCAAGGGGTCCACCGGCATCGCCCAAGGGTGCCCCCTACCCTGCTGCACTCGTGCAGCGGCACCAGCGGCGCTCTGCAGCCCAGCCCACCACCCACACGCCGAGTCTGGTTCGGGTCAGTGTGTCAGTGGCCGGTGGCCGGTGGCTGCCCCCGCCGTCTACATTGTAGGTATCTGAGTGCCTGACAAACTGAGGCAATGAGGTCCCTCGTGTGTAGGTAGCCCCAGTCAGCAACGAGAGGACTAGCCCAGTCCTCGTCTGACCTGGCCCGACAACCAATGGGGTGTGGTGCGGCGTACCGTCCCAACGCCCTGCGCCGCCTTTTGGGAACTTGCGGCCCCAGGTACTTAGTGCTACATGTCTAGGGAAGTACGGCAGGGTGGGTTACGGGTACACTGTAGTGTCATGGCAACTCTTCACCGGAGACACTACTCATAATTAAGGGCAGTCCGAGAATCTGGTCTCTTTTATTCTCACTTCTCCCCATCCGCCCAAATTCCCACCTCTCTCTTCCCCTCTCTCCAGCCAAATACAGTCTTTGTCGATCAAAGTCGTCTCTCCCCTTTTGCCAATTGACTTGTGTCCAGCTGCGTGCTGACACTTTTCTTCGGCCACGCTGAACCTTGCCTCGAGCTTAATCGCCACCCCCAAATCCGCCCACCGCAAAAACTGATCTGTTCCGCCTTGTCCGAACCGCCAACGACCGCAAACCTCCGTTCGAAGTTGCCAATTGTCGTCATGGAGGCTGCTCTGCGTCAATCCAAGGCCATGTGCCCCTTCCTCAAGAAGGCCTCGCCTGCCAAGCTCCGTGCTCTCTCCACCTCGGCTCGTCCCCACGCCATCGAGGCTGCCGCCGCCGTCCAGACGGCTGTGTCTCCCTGCGGCGGCACCATGTCGAAGCTGCAGCTGCTTGCCCACCGCTGCCCCGTCATGGGCAAGGCCCTGACCGTTCAGTCGGCTCAGTACGGTCACGGCCGCCCGGTCATGGCCGCGAGCTCGTCTGTCGCCGGTATTCGCGCACTTAGCACCAATTCCAAGCCCGGCCGCGCCAATATCCACACGAGCCGCAGCAACGATGCGCGGGCCGTCGAGACCCCGTTCGTCAACGGACGTGACAAAGGTATGAGAGTCGCTCCGCGAGAGAGAGAAACTGGTATTGACCCCTTGTCTAGCTCAGCTTCCCCCTAGCATGGCCACTCGCCAGAACGCCAGCGCAAACGTGGGCATGGGCAACTCGGATGCTTCCAAGGCCAAGTTCAACTACGAGGCCTACTACACTTCGGAGCTGGAGAAGAAGCACAAGGACAAGTCGTACCGCTACTTCAACAACATCAACCGTCTGGCCAAGGAGTTTCCTCGCGCCCACATGGCTGACAAGGAGGAGCGTGTGACTGTGTGGTGCGCCAACGACTACCTCGGAATGGGCCGCAACCCCCACGTCTTGAAGTCGATGCATGAAACCCTGGACGAGTACGGTGCTGGCGCTGGTGGCACGAGGAACATCTCTGGACACAACAAGCACGCCGTTGAACTCGAAGGTACCATCGCCAAACTCCACGCCAAGGAGGCCGCTCTTGTCTTCAGCTCCTGCTATGTCGCCAACGATGCCACCTTGGCTACCCTCGGCAGTAAAATGCCCGAGTGTGTCATTCTGTCGGACAGCCTGAACCATGCTTCCATGATTCAAGGCATTCGTCACTCCGGAACGAAGAAGATCGTCTTCAAGCACAACGATGTTGCGGATCTCGAGGCCAAGCTCGCTTCCCTGCCCCTCCACGTCCCCAAGATCATTGCGTTCGAGTCGGTCTACAGCATGTGCGGCTCAATCGGCCCGATTGAGGCCATTTGCGACTTGGCGGACAAGTACGGCGCCATCACCTTCCTCGACGAAGTCCACGCCGTCGGTATGTACGGGCCTCACGGCGCGGGTGTCGCGGAGCATCTGGACTTTGAGGCGCATCAGCAGGGCCGTCCGAAGGGCAGCATCATGGATCGCATTGACATCATTACCGGCACACTTGGCAAGGCGTATGGATGTGTGGGTGGGTACATCGCGGGCAGCGCCAAGCTCGTCGACATGATCCGCTCTCTCGCTCCTGGCTTCATCTTCACCACTTCCCTCCCTCCTGCGACCATGGCTGGCGCAAAGACGGCCATTGAGTACCAGATGGGCTACCACGGCGACCGTCGTCTTCAGCAGCTGCACACTCGTGCCGTGAAGGAGGCCCTGAACGACCGCGACATCCCCGTCATTCCCAACCCGTCTCACATCATTCCTATCCTGGTTGGCAACGCTGAGCTTGCCAAGCAGGCATCGGACATGCTGCTCCAGGACTACCAGATCTACGTGCAGTCGATCAACTACCCCACCGTTCCGGTTGGGCAGGAGAGGCTGCGTGTCACTCCCACCCCGGGACACAAGAAGGAGTACCGCGACCAGCTTGTTCAGGCCATTGATGAGATCTGGACCAAGCTCGGCATCAAGCGAACCTCGGAGTGGGCCGCCGAGGGTGGCTTCATCGGCGTCGGGGAGTCGAACGCGGCTGCGGAGGAGCCTCTGTGGACCGACAACCAGCTTGGCATCGAGCAGGCTGCGAAGGAGATCAAGGCTGCGGGCAACATCAACAGTGGCTTCGTTGAGGCTCTTTTGGCGCGTGAGGCCAGTAAGGCTGGTCAGGCCGTGAGCTCTGCCATCTGATTCCGTTCTTGGGCTGGTTTTTATGCCAGTACGTTTGACGTTGATATCTACGGGGGGCTCAGCGGACCTTGACCACGTTCTTTGGAGCGATCGACAAATTATCTGAATTTACCACGCCCGTGGCTGTTGTTCTCTTTCGATTTGAGATAGACCCATATGGTATCATCTCAGTGTTGGTCGCAACACGATTACATAACAAATACATTGATGTCGGCTATTGACACAATTCTTTTACAATATGCCCATTTTCTGCGGTGACATGCGTACCTACACCTACCTACCTAGACATTTAAGAAACTTGCTTGTGTCTCTCACAATCCGATGTTACATTGCACTGCATGCACAGCCCATCCGATGTGTCCCATGCCGAGCCTCGGTTTCGTAGTGAGCATGCGAAAGCGGAATCCGATGTACTAGCTGACATCCTTCCATCGATGAACCCGGCGACGGAGATCCGTTCAGCTAAGATATATATGTACGTACCATCCATCACGGGCGGCTCACTGGCGTTGGATCAGCTTAGTCATACATGCGCTCCTGACTCCGGCGGAGCGCTCGCAACTCCGTCTCCAACGGAGAGACGGAGCAAATTCACGACGGCCATCACTCGGAATCCACCCCATTGGCCGGAGCTGCCTAGCGATGACTTACACGCCTCTAGGAGAGCCGTCATGAAGGCATAACCCAAGGAAGGATTACGACGCGAATTTGTCCCTGCGAAGACGCCGCGTTTCGTATCCCCTTTCCCCAAGATTTCGTCTTCTCTCGATTCTTGCGTTACCATTCCCGGTTCTTAGTCAACATCGCGACAAGAGTGCAAATGGAAATGGAATCGAGGAACAAGGGGCCTCGTGCTTGCACGACATGCGCCAAGGCGAAGTCACGATGCATACCGGGCCCGGAGCGAAGTAACAAGTGCGAACGGTAAGCTGTCCGAAAGGGGTTGGAATCTCCGGAACGACTCCTAACGGTCGAATCTCAAGATGCCATCGGCTGCGGAAGCCCTGCGGCTCCCAGATCCCTGCGCCACCCAGGACGAAGAGGGACCCCAAACCCACCAAGGTTGCAGAGCTGGAGAAGCGGTTGGACGAGTTGACGACACAGTTGGGTGCGACCGCCGGCGGTTCTCCTGGGCCCGCTATCGGTAGTGGTGTCCCTGCCACCGGCACGGCCAAAGTTTCCGATAACCAAACTACTAGTCCTCTGCCCATCACTAGAGGCAACGAGCGGAAGTCTCTCAGGATTCCGATCAGCTGCGACCACTTGTTCGCGCCAGCAGAGGTGCAGACAGAGGGAGCTTCGGACACATCGCCGGCTGCCAGCTCATCGACGCTGGACGACCACGCCGTTGGCAGCAGCAGCCATGGGCATAGCCAGCCGGATGCACCGGGTGCACTTCCTGCCGTTGGGTCGGCATGGCCGTTGAACAATGATTCCGACGTCTTGTTACAGACCTTTCGAGACGATCTGCAGCCGCTGTATCCGTTTGTGATCGTACCGCCTCACATGAGCCCTGCGCAGCTCGCAAGGGAGCGGCCGTATTTGTGGAAGGGGATCATGATGACGGCGTGCCATCTTGACGCGACGCGTCAAGTGACCCTGGGAAACGAGCTTTTGCAAGACATTGTGCAGGCTGCGTTCACGAAACCGAGGAAGAGTTTGGATGTGCTTCAGGGGTTACAGCTCTTGATCGCTTGGTACCACTACAACATCAACAGCTTCCAGCTCACCAACCTGCTTTTCTTGGCGAGGTCCATGTGTATCAGTTTGGGGTTCAAAGAAAGTCCGCTTTCTATCAAAGGAAAGGACAAGCGGATTTTGATCAATTTGCCGAGCCCTGGGACAGAAGCAGCGACGCCAGCGCTGTCACCAGCCCGACTTGAGCTGCTAAGAGCATTTGCTGGTTGCTATTACCTCAACACTCTGTAAGCAGATTTTCGGTGGGTGTGTTGATACTTCGCTGACCTTGAACAGTGTCTTCACAACAAACAAGCGGCCAGATGCGTTCATGGACACCACGTACCTCGAAAGTTGCTGCAGGCAGATCCAGGAAAGCGCCGAGTATCCCAGCGACGAGTTGCTCGTTCAGCTTTTCAAGATTCAGCAGCTCGCTCAGAGCATTTCTCTCACCCTAGGGGCTGAGAGCACCAGCTTCCAAACGCAGCTGCCACTGACTTTGGTCGTCCAATCGTTCCAGCAGCAACTCGAGATCTTTAAGACCGCACTGCCGGAACATCTCAAAGACAATGGTGAGATTTTGAAACTGCCAATAACCAATAACGCACCCACTGACGTGGATGTGATTCAGCCGGCCTCTTGACGCATATAAGCATCGCAGAAATACTGCTCTACGAGATCGGGATCCCCGAAAGCCAAGGACCTGCATCGTACATATCTCTGACAGAACGCCTTGACTTGCTCTGGGGTTGCTGCATGGCTTCGAAGACATTTCTCGAGCGTCGTTTCCCCAAAAACAATAGAAGCGTGCAACCACGCTTCACGTGCCTCAGCTCTTCCGACTTCCTCTACGTCTTCATCGTATCCCTGAAGCTCATGACTCTGGAGGTGCCAGGGTGGGATCTCTCTGTCATCCGGAAACATCTGGACCTTGCCAGCGTCGTCGAAAGCCAGGTGCAGCACTTGGAGATATTTACCTTGAAGAGGGCGAGACGGCCTAGTGCTGCCGCAACAGCGGGCATAGACGCAGGCGGCGCAGCCGACGTCCCCGGGCCGAAGGTTGTGGACCCGTTCGTGCGGCTTACTGAGATGCTCGGGTATTTCAAGGAGCTCGTCAAGGGGGAGCTAAGCAGCTTCAAGACGCAACCCGCCATTCAGGAACCTATCCAGCTGCCGGCCAACATGTCCGACGGCACCCAAGCCATGATTCGGGACCTGGATGCGAGTTTCTCGAGTTTCTGGCCCTCTCTGATGGACGATGATCCGAGCACGTGGGATGTCGGTGGCATGTTTCCCGCAATGGATTGGACGGCGACATGAAAATGGCCAACGACAGAGTTGATACCAGTTCAATAAGAAATGAATGGTTTTCAACGGGAAAGCGGAGCCCGAATAACGCTGACGCGGAGTTCGAGCGCGCACTTGTGAAGCCAACTCCACTCTAATCATGAGCACGAAGACGGGGACGGTGCGACGTCTAAACGCCACTGTCGAAGACGCGGGCTGTATGTTGCATCACGGGTCATCTGATCTGGCCCAATATGCAATCGAGTGACGATTGTGTCCAAACCGGCATCAGGCTGTTGGGTATGATCCTCAACTGCCATTGAATGCCACAGAATCCAGCTGGTTCAGAGGCCAAGAAGGCGCGAGAGCTGGTTGCAGACCAGATGTTTCGCCTTGAGGGCTCTGCCTGGGTCTTGTTAGGGTTATTATTTTTGTATGTAAGCCGGCGACTATTACTTTGGGAACGGTAGTACACTATCACGAGAATGTGACTTTCAACTTCAGGCAAGGATAATGCATTAAATAAATCTGGCCGGCTTCAATAAAGCCGAAAAAATACATGATCAATATCAGCATTTCGCAAAAGTGAGGTGGTTGATGTCATTCATCCCTGCAGTGCCATCGGTGGCCGACTATATCCGCCTTTACACGAATGGAAATGGAGAAAAGAGGAGGGCGTGGAAAGGCGCGGATTTTGACGACTCACTTCAGCTCAGCCCACATATTCGCTCACTAGACTTCGTGTGAGCCATTTTCACCTCACCTTTTTCTTCTCGGTATATCAACAGGAACAAAGACCGTCAAGGTACAAAACCACCGCAACCATGCCGAAGCCGCAGGTGGACTACTCGCTCTACCTCGTCACCGACTCCACCCCGGCCATCCTCGGCGACAGCGACCTCGCTTCCGTCGTCGCGGCCGCCGTCAAGGGCGGCGTCACCTGCGTGCAGTATCGCGACAAGACGAGCGACACGGGGGACCTCGTGGCCGTCGCCAAGAAGCTCCACGAAATCACGAGCGCCCACGGCGTGCCGCTGCTCATCAATGACCGGGTCGATGTCGCGCTCGCCGTGGGCTGCGAGGGCGTGCACATCGGACAGGATGACATGGGTGCGCCGAGAACACCGATGACTCTGGGAGAAGCCCGTCACTGACTTTCGAGACTGGACGCAGACCTGACCACTGCTAGGAAACTTCTCGGCCCTGACGCCATCATCGGGGTCACGACGAGCACCATTGACGAAGCTCTCAAGGCGTGCGAGGGCGGAGCCGACTACCTTGGCATTGGCACTGTCTTTGCAACCTCGACGTAACTCGCTTCCCCAGCACCCCTTTTCTCAATTTGTTCACTCGTCTCACACTCAAAGCAGCAAAGAGAACACGAAGCACATCATCGGCACCTCGGGCCTGCGCGAGATCCTCTCCGCCATCGATTCGGCCGGCTACTTCCCCGCCGTCAAGACTGTCTGCATCGGCGGCATCAAGTCGTCCAACATCCAGCGCGTGCTCTTCCAGTCCGCTTCCCCATCCGGCCCGGCCCTGGACGGCGTCGCCGTCGTCAGCGCCATCGTCGCCGCTCCGGACCCGGAGGCCGCGTCCCGGCATCTGCTGGAGCTCGTCAGATCGAGCCCGTCCTACCAGTCCACGGTGAAGGATCACGCCGCCGCCGCCGCCCTGACGGATGTCAAGAAGCTCGTTAACCTCGTGCCCGGCGTCATCAAGGCCGTCGCGGAGGCATCGCCGCTCTCGCACAACATGACCAACCTCGTTCGTTCCCCCTCACCTGACCTCCGTCGACAGAGAGATTCCTAACGCAGAGCCACTAGGTCGTCCAAAACTTTGCCGCCAACGTGGCGCTCGCCATCGGCGCATCGCCCATCATGGCGAACTACGGCGAAGAGGCGCCCGACCTCGCCCGGCTGGGCGGCGCCCTGGTCGTCAACATGGGCACCGTGACCCCCGACGGCCTGGAGAACTACGTCAAGGCCCTGACCGCTTACAACGCCGCCGAGCGCCCCGTCGTCTTCGACCCCGTCGGCGCCGGCGCGACCTCCATCCGCAAGGCCGCCGTCAAGACAATCCTCTCGGGCGGCTACCTGGACCTCATCAAGGGCAACGAGGGCGAGATCGCGACCGTCTACGGGCAGGCGCTGGAGCAGCAGAAGGGCGTGGACTCGTCCTCGACGCTGTCCGCCGAGCAGAAGGCGCGGCTGGTGCGGGACCTCGCCTTCAGGGAGAGGAACGTGGTGCTCATGACGGGCAAGACGGACTACGTCTCGGACGGCGTGCGGACCTTCGCCGTGGACAACGGCCACGAGCTGCTCGGGCAGATCACCGGCACGGGTTGCGTGCTGGGAACCACCGTCTCTGCAATGCTGGCCGCGCACTCTGACGACAAGCTGCTCGCCGCCGTCAGCGGGCTGCTGCACTTTGAGATCGCGGCCGAGCGGGCGGCGGTGAGGCAGGACGTGCAGGGTCCTGGCACCTTTGTGCCGGCCTTCATCGACGAGCTCGCGAGAATACGCAGGATGACGGTTGAGGGCGACTTGACGTGGCTGTCGGCGGCCAAGGTCAAGGCCGTCGAGATCCAGTGAGAAAGAGAGTGCAAGAGAGCCCCAGCAACGTTGTCATGCAAACGGAGGAACTTAAAGTTGTATAGAGACGAAATCTAGATTCCCACTTATATGTTTCTAACCCGTCGCCGTCCGCGCACTCAGATCTTGGGCAGCAGAGCCTGCAAGACCTCCTTGGTATCCTTGCCCGTATCCTTGACCAGCCCCACGATGCCCTTGAACTCGGGCAGCGCCGCGTCGCCCATCAACTCGTAAATCAGGCTCTCGCTCGTCGTGACCGTCGCGCCCTCGCGCCTCAGCCTCTCCAGCGCGATGGGCACCTCCTCGCGGTTGCAGCTGCTCACCCCGTCGGCGAGGACGTACGGCTTGTGCCCGGCGGCCAGAAGGTCCAGCGCCGTCTGCGTTACGCAGATGTGCGACTCGATGCCAACGATGACTACCTCCGCCGGGGCCCTGCCGTCGAACTGCCGGCTGATCTCGGGCACCCACATGCTGAACTTGGTCTTGTCGACGGGGGCGCGGACGCGATCCGACTCTTGGAGAAGCGGCGCGAGCTCCGTGACGGTGTCGCCGAGGCGCGCGCGGTTCTGCGTTGTCGTGTATACGGGCACGTTCAGCGTCTCGGCCGCGCGGAGGAGCTTGCTCGTCGTCTTGACCACCTTGTCGAACTCGAAGATGGCGTTGCGGAACTTGTCCTGGAGGTCGCAGACGCTGCCGTGGTTCTCGGTTAGCAAACAGTCGTGCCTTTGGGACTGGCGTTGACGGGCACAGCAATGAAGCTCAGATGTGCGTCATGTACGTACAAGATGACCGGCCTTTGCAGGCGGCGTCGCGGTGCTGCGGGATCGGACATCGTTGCTGGAGTCGTCGAGAAGCGGGGTCGAGGGAAACGGTACGGTTGAGGCTGGAATAACGGGGCAACTGGCTTCGGAATCCTGAGTGTTCGCACAATTGGCATGTCCCAGGTGTGCGATCGTTCCCAAGGCTGCTTAGAGACCACCCAGTATGTCGTATAAATCGGATCGAGGGAGCTTTCAGTGGATTGTTCGTGACGTCCACCGGCTTGAAGGACGCGGGGCAGCGGATTGTGTGGGGGAGGTGGGGTACGTAAACTGCCCGGCCCCCTGTCTCACTTTTGGACCCTGACTGGCGTCGTTCCAACTAATAGCAAGTTAGATCATTACCTAGAGGCCTGTAGATGAGGTGCCTTGCTTGCCTCTCTGCCGGTGGCACTCCATTGCTTTTAACTAAGTATTAGTTGGTACAGTAAAAGGCGTAATGGGCTTCGCGGAATTTCCTAGATAACATGTTTAGTAGTGGTGGTTTGGGGCTGTAGGTTATGTGGCTTAGCAGCTGACGGCCGCAGCGAGCAAGT